>JAQGAF010001347.1:0-32075 GCA_034687865.1 Kryphioiulus occultus | reverse complement strand
TTTTCGAGTCATATTCGATGACCTGAAGGGAATCCTCCTCGCCCTGGGCCAGGACCGCTCCCATGGCTTCATTGCTGGCGTCGGTGAAAATTCGGAAAGACTTTGAAAAGTCCGGCTGAACCAAGATTGGTGCACTGCATAGAAGATTCTTTAGTTCATCGAATGCTGCTAGACATTCCTGGGTGAAGACAAACGGAACGTCCTTACGAAGTAATTGATGCAGTGGAGCCGCGATGGTAGAGAGATTTGGGATGAATCGGCTGAACCATTTACATGATGCCAGAAAGGATTTCAACTGGTGAGCATCCACGGGAGGTTTCATCTGAAGGATAGCATTCACCTTGTCTTTATTAGGAGAAATGCCCGCTGCAGAAATGATGTGCCAAAGATAATCTGATTCTGACGTGAAGAAACGGCATTTGCGGCGCTTGAGCCCGAAATTGACATCGTACAAACAGCAGAAGACTCTGTCCATATCCGATAGATGATGTAGAAAGGCTCCGCTGCCCACCCAAAGGTCGTCCTGGTAGGACCGTTTGTCAATGTCATCGAGAACACTTAATGCTGCCTCGACAACTCGCTGACAGTGGGCCGAGGAATTCCTGGCCCCCATGGGCATGCGAGTGTAGGAGAATGTACCGAAGTGCGTGATGGTAGAGAATAGACGTTGGGAAGACTTGTCGATCGGGATTTGCCAGTAACAACTGGTAAGGTCCATTGTTGACATGAAAGGTTTTCCTTTGACCTCCGCAAGGATTTCGTCTATGCGAGGTATCGGATATGTGTCAGGAATCGTTACTTTGTTGAGTTGTCGAAAATCAGTCACGAACCGCATTTCTTCGGATCCACCATGTTTGGGTACAAGAATGGAAGGCGCAGCCCAGTCAGAAGTGGATGGGACGATATACTCTTTTTCCAGCAGGTCCATGATGATGTCGTACATCTGTTGCTTTCGTTTGGGTGATTGAGCGAATAGCTTGGAGGCATAAGGGATGGCCCCTTCGACTAACTGGATCTTTTTCTTTAATTTTGGCGGTGTGTAGTTCCGCCTGGAGAAGGGCGATGTCCGATTCGGAGTGGGCCTGAACGAGAGACTGTTCAAGTCGGGCAATCTGACTAGAAGTGTCATGAAGATATTTGGAGAGGTCTGGATATGATTCGGCCAGATGGAGAATCGACGTCGGAATAGTGGTTGTCAGATCCCGTTGAACGTAGTGGTGACGTAATGGCAGATCTGGATGCAGACTTGGACGACCACGGGGATCCTCGAGAAGAGGGCGAGTGGTGATCCTGGTTGGCCATGGCTGAATGGTCTAGAGTTCGTAGAGTTGGGCGCCAATTGCAAGACTAGGTGACTCTTTGAATGGTCGGGCGAGCCTTGGTTGAGGGTCGGGCGTCCTTCCAAAGGGGTGGCGTCAATCTCTGGTCTTGAGAGGAGCGGTTGCTCCAAGGGTGAGATGATAGTCGGGCAAGATGATGGCACGACGAGCTTTGCTGATGTCGGGCGATAGCTTCGTTGATGAGAAGATGGTCGGGCAGACTTGGTGCACGATGATCTTCTAAGGTGTCGGGCTCTGATGTAGTCCGTGGGTCCCCGTGGTGTGCAGTCGGGACAGGAACAGCAGAGAGCGACAGGGCGAAATGACTTCAGGTCGACAAGTGTAAACGAGACGAACTTAATCTTTATTTCGATTTGTATTACAGATACTTTCGATCAGTGGTCCACAGGCCGAGTAGCTGAGGTGCATCAGCCGTGGAGGGAGCTTGTGAAAGGTAAGCTGATGTTTGGCTGTTTGAGCAGCCTTTTATACTAGTTGGAGACGTGGGCGGAGCCTTACCCGGCGGAGTCCACTCTCCAACCTAGGGTGGTTTTGGTTGGTGGCGCACACTGGTGGCCATATGATCGTTACACCTTTGCAGAAAAACTTGGCCAAATCCTATGCTGTACCATATGCCTTCAATGAACATGGCTTTCAGGGAGTGACGTCATGGTCAATTACGTCAATTATGTCGTAACACCACATTACAATCTAGCTTTTTATGGCGCTGGAAACTGGGCATTAGCGCTTTGGGAATATTGAGCACATTCAATTAATACACCTGGCAATCAAGCAGGCCTTCAGCTCATTATTCACCATTTTTAATGGATTTAAATGTTGCTGATTTGAATGCAAAACATTAGTTATGTGGATTAATGCAATTCAATCCAGCATAATACTATCGATAAGTGAATACCTGGGACGTGTTATTCATCAAGAAGAACTTTTTTTAGGTTGATCCCATAATTTCATCATGCTTTCATAATGTGTATTCGAGCAGTTGTTAAAACTAAATGCATTCTGGGGCCATTACGTACCTTTCGAAATTGCGGCAACTCCTTGAACGCCATGCAACCTGCCACACCGCGGTATCGAATTCATTTTGTCTGCTTTTAAAGTTGTTCAAAACGCGAAAATGCAGCGACATTTATCGATAAACTGTTATAACAGTAAAAGGCGTTTACCAAAATTCAACGTTGTAGAATGGCGGGAAGTCGGTTAAAAATGGCTTTGAAAACGTTGAATCTTATAGAAAGGTTTTAAAAAGGTCAGCAAAGCATTGAATTTTATAATGTAATTCATATATAGTTTCTTGAATTTGCAGATGACTTTGTGATACCCAAGTCTGCCTCACTTTTATAACATGACTAAGGTCAATTGAGCAGAAGCTCTTTCTGAGCACAATTTCCATTTACAGCTTTAATTAAAAAAAAACATTATAAAAAAATGAAACAACTTTTGGTATAGCGTGGATTTCTGCCTGAAGTAAAACTCCCATATAAGGTAGACGTGTGCCAGCATGGTCACGTGCCAGGATAAGCAGCATCAAAATGGCTTTATTGATTTTTAATACACACTGTACATGTATATGTCCAGGTGAAATTCTGTCCCCCTCGTTATTACTTTAATAGCTTTAGATTTAGAGGGCTCTATTCCACTCACAGAACAGATCAATATCATCAAATTGTGATGCGCACCAGGCCAAATAGATGGGAACACGCAAGCATAGAGACTGATGGGGCCACCCGTTATTTCAGGTGACGCATGGCACCAGACTCAGGTGCAAAAAGCAAACATAGGATTATCTGTGATGTATTTGTTTGTTTTCATTAGGAGAGAACAATAGATGGTCACCTGATAGCGAACGAGTCGCGCGTGCAGGTGACCTGTGTCTTCATGACACGTTTCATTCTAGAAAAACAAAAAACAAAATCATTTTTTGTGATCCGAAACTGCACGAAAATAGGCCAGCATGGAGTAAATGTGGGGATGAAACTCCATTAAGTCATGTTGTGATTGCAAATCGATCAGTTTCTAATCCGTTGCTTGTGTGCCCAGTGCATTTCCAGCAATAAAGTAATCAATCCCATAACTTTGGTTGGGCACGTTCAAGTATTACGTCGTCACAAACAGTAGTTTAGAAGCAAAAAAGTACATTTTCCACAAAAATAAGTAATAATAATAAATGAAAAAACCACGAATGTGACATTTTTGGCAAAGCTGAATGAGAAATGATGGATTTTTATCCAAATTTGTATACACACAAAATGATTCAGCATTTGGTTGACTTCGTCCTGACATAACGTTGACGTCCCTCTATGTCAAATTGAAGACAAACAACATGTATAAACATGAAGTTTGCAAGCGGTTTTAATAATTACCATTGAAAGTACCTTTTCATTATGCCCTGCTCCAAACGCGCGCTTGCCCAATGTAAAAGAATGACACCAGTCGAATCTTTCACAATTTTTCCTTTGATTTTTACCGATTTTAAGCCGAACCTGACCTAACGTAGCCTAGCCCAAACTAACCTAAAAACGGAATTTATTCAGCTGCCCATCCGCCAGCCTACGAGTCGTTAGGAGAAACCCACTATCTCATATAGTCAATGGGGGAGCAGGGATCCTTATTTTCATATTTACTCATTTTGAAGACTATTCTAAATAATGAGGAATGCAACAAAAATTTGCTGAAACTGATAAGAAATGAGTGTAAAATTCAACGCAATGAAAAACATCTGTAGATATACCGGTACTGTACAGACTGATACAATGCAAATACACCATTTATGTATTTTACATATGCCGACCTCAAAGAGAGCAGGGCATCCTCATTTTCACATTTACTCATTTTGAAAACTATTCTGAATAATGAGGGATACAAGAAAAATTGTTCAACCTGATAAGAATTGAGTGTAACATTAAACACAATGAAAAACATCTTTAGACATACTGTACAAAATAACACAATGCAAATGCATCAGTTACATCATGATTACTTTGTGACGTATGTGTATGAATTAAGTAATACGAACATTTGATTTTCCCTAATTTATCTATATGTATGTTTTCGTAAACAGGGACAATTTGACATAAACGCATTTTCATACTTATTTCCCATTTTTTTACACATGCTCGTCTGATTCACTACAGAAGTACAATTTTTGGCTACTGATCTCAAAGTGTGCATGTTATTGCCGATGATATGGCTCTGGCTATGGATTTCATCCGCAATCAACGCCACAAAGCCAATTTAAAGCTAGTCGAACAGCCTCAAAAACGAGACAACAAACAGCTATCCATTCCATGCACGATGTAAATGAACTTTGCTCAGCATTTCCTAATTTGAACTGCGACAGTCCACAATTTGAGAGCCTGGAATTGTGTTCTGGAGAAGTTGAAAACGACAAAGTGTACTATTTGAGGTCATTGTAGCCGTGCAGGCGGAATTTCCGCATGAAAACTCCAACGAAACACCTTGCAACTGGCGAAAAAGCAGCAATAATTGAGTCGTGAGACAGCGGGGTTGTGAGGTCAACAGGGAGATGGCTCGGTGTTGATACAGCGTTTGTAAAACTGCTTTTCTCTCGAAACGCGATTCAATAGCGACACATGTGTCGCTGTTGTTGGTGTCTCTAATTGTGGCGCAGCAGTGCACATGTGTCGCTCGCTATTCAAGTCAAATAGACTTACTTGGGAGCAAACAAGCTAATAACTCCGCTTCAAAATTATGATCAACTTTGCGAACAAAGTACGGGAGAGAGGGTGGCGACCTCTGCCGTTGTCACCCAGAGGCCAATGACTACAGAAGCACGTGGAATATGCAATGGTGATCAAAGGGATGATCACAAAAGCAATCCAGGGTCTGGTTTCATACGTACATGTCTACTGCAGCTTCCTCATGAAATTGCCTGATTGCAAATCGGCAGAAATACACGTAGGTGAACGAAACTACATGAATTTAAAATCACTATTGTACATTCGATTTGGAATTATTTCTGAATTGTCGGACTCTACTTATGCTTTGATAAGTTATTGAATTTGCTTCAGTCTAATTGTCTACTTAAGTTATTACTGTTCTAATGTTGAAATTATTCCCGTTATATTCCAGTTATGAAGAAATGCACCAGTTGCAATGTTGCCATTACTTCAGTTGTTATATAGAATTGTCATGTTATTATGTCAAACTTGTCCTGTTATAATGTTGGCATTACTTAACTGTTACAAAGTTGAAATTACTACTGTTATAACACTGAAATTATCATGTTATAATGTTGAAATTATTCCAGTTACAGTATGAATTCCAGCTATGTTGAACTCATGTTATATTGTGAATTTGTGATATTACTTCTGTTAAAATTACATCAGTTGTAAAGTTGAAATTATTTCAGTGGAATGTTGAAATTACCCCTATGTTTAAATTACTCCTGTTATATTGCTATAATTAACCCAGTTACATGTATAAGTTATAATTAACAGTATTGCACATGTATGTGCATGTGGGAGGGAGAATAACTTTCTTCATACATGCACTTTAAGCTTATATACCGAAAAATGAGATTTTTCCAATTTTTTTTAAATTAAATGTTTTAAATTACTTTAAACAAAGTATAATACAATAATTCAACTTGCTAAATTGAAACTAAAAATAGCTAATCAGTAATATAGTGGAACCATCGATTTAATCAAATATAATTGTGGATGACTTTTAGTCACATATCAGACGACCCTCGCGTGCACAACCTGTCAAGAACACAGACAACAAAAACCAACGTATTGAAATATCCTATTTATTTCACATGAAATCATCGTACAAATTTCCGTGTTTTCATATCAAAGAAAGACTACATAAAAACCTATAAATAGCATACAGTTCATAAGCTCATTCGCTACGATTTTATACACTTGACATAATGGGACTAATCGATAACTCAATCACTGTAAATATAAAAACACACTCGATGGTTTGACTAGGAATCCGTGAAAAAAATATATTCCGATGAAATGAAGCGTTATTTATTAAAAACGAGACCATGCATTACAATATTTTGATGTGTTTCCGCAAATGGATATTGGGCCAAACAACGCAAATTTTGGTTTCAAGTGAAAAATTTATATAAACGTACTTGAAACAAGGGTGCTACAGACATACCAAGATGAAATTAATGAAGTAAGAACACATTGGGTTATAAACGTACGATATAAATAAGCATAAATTAATGGCCAGTTGCCTCATTCTGCGTTTAACCATTCACCAATTAAATCCGTCGTTCAAGTCAGCTAAATCCTATTTTTTGGACCTTACAGACTGATTTGACGTCAGCTTACTTAATCGACGATTAAACTTAATCGAAGATTTGAAGCAACTGGCCACGAGGCTGAACATTTGCAACATCATGACTAGATGGCATGCAAAGGAATACAAAATATTTGGCTTGCTAGCTGTATATTTTACCACACTTATATTTGGGCATTTGGTAATAAATCAAAGTTTTGGATAAAGACGACAATAAAAATACTAAATATTTCCTAACTCAGATTAAAGCACGATCCGATAGGCTGTGTAAGCTGTCGTTATTATTCAAGCAATCAAGTACATGTACAACCCGAGATGAAAAGTGGTTTTAATGAGTGATAAGAATGGAAACCGTTCATTAAAACCGCTTAAATTTCAGGGAAAAGTTAACGATGATTTGTGCAACCGTCCATCAATGTTTAAATGTCCATGATATTAGTCTGTAACCAAAGACAAGAACTGCAGGCTCATTAAAGCCATTAACAGCAATTTCTGAGTCACCCTGGAGATTTCGCTGCTAACAAATCAATTTTCGAGCAGATTTCCAATTATGCAAAGCATCGAAATTATACGCAATACATGTCTGCCAGGGGATAGGTAGATAATTTATTTGTAAACCTAGATGAGAAGAAAATTGCCGAAAATCTGTTTGGTATCGATTAGCAAGAATCCAAATACTTGCTAGGAGTTTCACACTCGTTTCAATTTTTTAGACGAGTATAATTTTTAATCATTGATTAGGCAGCTCCACGTTTGGTGCAACATGATAAAACTACGTGGCAAACATAGCAAAGAAATGTTAGCTGATTTTGTTTACATTTAAAATAATTCAAGATGCAGAATTTGGAAAATTGATCAAACCTTGAAATCATCAGCAATTTTAACAGATGATGGATAGCTGCAAATGATTGATAGCAAACACGCCCTAAACGAACCGCGATATTTTGACAAAAGAAATTTTACAAAAATACACGAACGAAAAACCGCAACTGTGTTCTGAGTGAAATTCGTGCAACCACAAATTCACTCGATTGAAACTAGGTGGGTTCAATAAATTATGACTAGCGATCACTCTTCCCATATACCAAGAAAATAAAAAAGACCCACATTTTGGTCTCAAGCATACACGTGACTAGAGCACCCACTCATCCAAATTAAGGGAACGTCTTAATATTAATTCGTTCGTTAATATTCAGTGCATACCTACGCGTATAAATATCGAACATATATCACATGTTCAGCTACGTGTGCCTCGACACCGGGCAGATTAAATGAACATCACAAATACCGTGTTGAACTCGAATTTATGTACAAGAATCATATAAAAAATTTGGTGCTGATATGTCGTGCAATAGATGTATAGCCCTACACTATTTATAGCGAATATAGAAACCCACGAACGCCGACATTTGTGTATACACAAGCACGCATTCTCCATGGATCCATATAGAACTATATTTCGTATGAATAAATAAATACAAAATGCAGAAAATACAAGGACGTCAGATGGGATGCACTGGTTTCAGTGGTTTGTTGTCATATTCGGATGCGTGCAAACGTGTTGCTACGTGTCATGTCAATGACAATAGCATGAGGACATCAGTATATACATGTACATGTATGAATTTCGAACCAACCAATAATACCAATTACATGGATTCAAATTTGACGGAGAAAAATGCTGATCAGAACAATGCCTGTTAATAATGCAAAAGAAGGGTGGAAGCAAAAATAATACAACGCAGGAAAAATCGTTAGTTAAGAGGATTTGAGCTGGAAAATGCAGGCTTGGTTCATGCAGAACTGTAAGCCATCAGGTTTTACGCCACGTGACATAGCACTTCAGCAACAGATCACGTTGCAAGCTGAAAAATGTTTTAAGGAGGTGGTCTCATTTTTTCAAACAAAAATTTGGGTTAAAACCCATCATTGGTCATCCAGATTTTTTGTGCAACTAAAACGATTATTTGTGTATAATATTAGGGGTTGTCAATCCTAAAAAAATATTGTAATTGTAATTGACTAATTGGTATGACTACCAAAACTGGTTTTTCAGGTTTTGGTTACCATATGCACACGCGTACATCAATTAGTCAATTTCAATTACAATATTTTTTAGGACTGACACCCCTTATTGACGCAAATTTAGATAAATTCGAACTTTTGTCGGTTGTGCTTGTTGGAAACATGTTCTTGACACTATTTAGCCAGGTGAACATTTCCATACGATTTGCAACAGCACGCATTGATGCAAACATGACATTAGAACAAGTAAAGGCCGTTTCAGACTTAAAACGTGCTGAAATACGCATGTTTTAGAGCTTGTGTGACGTGATTGGTCACGCATATTTGTAGTTTCAGTGGCAGAAACGCAATAGAAACATCACAATTGACCTCACGGCATAATTTAAAACATGCGTAATTCAACACATCTTTTGACAGTGTGCAGGCACCGTACGTTTTGTTAGGCATTTTACTAAATTAATTTGGAAAACAATTCAATGAAATGTCACTATACTTCAGGTGTCAACATTTTTAAATTTAGTAAAGCAGGGTGGCTTTCAGAAAACTGATATTGTTTAGGGAATATCTAAAGATTGGTGTCCATGATTTTGAGGTAAAATCATGTAATATTTATTGGATAATATAAAATAAATTACGTTTAACAGGATTTTTCAAGAATTTGCAAGCGTTAACGTTATTTTCCAAACTGATCAACTGATCAAACGAACAGTGCAGTTCAGTAAATCCACGCAATAATTTCGACCACCTGTTGCCTATTGGTGATACGGAGCCAGCACATCGTCATGGAGATGTCTTATTAAAATCGTTGCGCATTTTCAAACGGATTTATAGGCCAACGCTAGAGATAAGATATGTCAAACCTCGACACAATCGCATCAGCGTAGCCAAAATGGAAAAATGAACGATTGTACCCGGATTATGTAATGAACGAGCGTACGTATTTTCTCCACAAAAACTGCATTATGATGAAAGGTGTGGGAAAGCAACCAGCTGCTGTGTCCCAATTTCACCTTATGGCACATGTATTAATCTATTGAATGCGACCCCATTAAACGAAACTTATGCTCGTTTCGCAATAAACGATACCAGATTTCTCATGGCTGGCTGTGCCATTCTAGCCTGAATTTATATAGTAATTATATCTACAGCATAATTGCTTGGGCTGCCGGTTTTTGTCAAACATGTCAAATTCCGTGCCAATTTGCTGCCTTCTTGGTTGTCATTGCCTGTCAAATGCAACTGTCTACAAAGCATGACTGTTTGATCAAAATAATTGGGTTTCGATGAATTTCCGCTGATTTTGCAGCGAGAAATCTGTTTCCAAACACAATTTTCCAGCGTCTCAAAAACTTCTCAATTTGGACCTATTGTGGAATTCCAATCGTTGTCAGAGCATTTCAATGCAATTACACGACCATTTTGCGATACAAATCGCAAGACTGCGAACGCAGTCTCTGAGAATGAGCGATGTTTTGGAAGGATTATTCAAACCCGGTGAAACTTCCATCAATGGGATCAAGTAATTTCAATGCAAATTATGCGCCATTCAAACGGCAGCAAATTTGCTACAAATGGCCTGTTTGAGAGCCATGGGATCTATTGACATACTATTACTGCAGGCATTCAACCTATACGAATTTCGCTATTTTGGGAAATAAAGATAGGTCAAAGGTCGCGCTACTACTTGGCAGCAATATGCCTTGTGTGTTAAGTGTCAATGAACTAAAGTGAAAAACTGTCTTGTTCTGCTATGTCCATCAACTGACAACTTAGTCAATTTTGTGAATCCGGGGCGTTTGACTGACTACATGCAAGTCAAAAATGACTGGCCTGAAAACTGGTTTTTTTTGGGGAATTTCCCTTTGGGAAGCCGCTTATCCGAACATGCCAACACCTGACGACACAATAACGATGTGTTGGAACGGGAAATTGATCACGAAGCCAAGCACATATACTGCTAAAACGATTTCACAAAAATATTTTCATTCAACGTGTCAATATATACGCAATGACATAAACCGTACCAAAATATGTTGTCATTTCAAGCGTAGAAGCTATAGAAATATATAGTAAACATTAGTTATTTATATGGAATGGGATTCCGCGAGTCAAGGAGACTTCAAAGGCATTTATTATATATACAATATTCCATATAAACACAGCTGCCATCGTTGCTTCGGGTGATTAAATAGAAGACGAAAAAAACCTTTTGATTAGTGGAGTTTCAAAGTGGTCGAGCGAATACGCCTTGGGTTCGGTTAATTGAGAAATGGATCCGCTACCACGCTGCACTTTGGAAATTAATATCTAATAATTAAGGACCCGAAACTGACGTGAATATAATATGGCGCTACGAATACCAATACGTCGTTAGGCACAATTAGAGAGGAACACACACGTGATGATTATACGTAAGACTCATAAACATTTCTAGACTTGGAACAACGTGACTCTTCCGACTATCAACCCTAGCTGCCTGTGATTAAGGCGAAACCAACTACGTTTCCAATGTTGGGTTCAAGGAATTTCAGCAATGCACGCAATTCAGCTCAATTCAACTATTGAGCTCAAATGGCTACACTATACTATACTTCGGTATTTGCCCCGCTTCAGCCCTGCTCCGCCATAGACAATGAGAAAGTGGGCTTTTCCTAACGGTTCGAAGGCTGGCAATGATTGTCTGCAGTTATGGTAGGCAAAATAATTTAATTTTTAGATTTTTAGGTCAGTTTAGGTTTAGAAAATCACCACGAACGCAATTAAAAAAAATAAACGAAAAACAAATTAGGATGAATTCCGACAACAGTACAGTAGTCATCCTAGTCTACTAGACAAGTATATAATGTAGGGTTGAAATACGCGTATTTCACGTAGTATATAAAAAAGGAAATAAAATTTGGTTGCATTTCAATGCGGACAAGTTTGATGGCTGAAGTCTGGGCAAATATCAAAAACTTGAGCATTGTTGAAAAGCTCAAAACTCGTATTTTGTAAATTTGTTAATCTAAAGTTCAGAACTGCCTGTTTACATTAACAATGCATTAAGCAGTTATGAAAATATACTTATTTTACGTAGTACATGTATATCCAAACATGGAAAGAAAATTGGGTTACATTTCGATGAGGGTAATCTTGATGGCTAGTCTGGGCAACTTCCAAAAATATGAACATTGTTGAAAAGTGCCAAACTTATCTTTTGTAAATTTGTTAATTTAAGCTCGGAACGTCCTGTTTTCTTTAACAATGCATTGAGCAGTTTTGAAAAGAACAAAACTTCCATTTTATAAAAAATTTCAATTTAAAGTTCATAAGTAACTACATGTATGTTTATCTTAACAATGCCTGAAAACGACCTAATACGTTTTCATTTTTGTTGGCTGATCTATCAATTTGAAACTTGGCCCTCCAGCTCGAATCTTAATCCATGGGACAAAAGCCATTGGGCAAACCCGACATGCAGCGAAACCTAGCGTGATTGCTGCGCATTAGGGGCAGTTTTGATTTCAATGGGCAATTCGCTACACCTGCAAGAAAATTAAAATTGCGTTTGATTTGGGGTGCATTCATTCATTGGTCCGCTTCGAAGAGATGGAAGAAAAAAAGCCAGAATGAAGGGGTCCCCAATTGCGGGGCACTTCACTGCACCCCACGGGTTCTCCCCGTGTCCCAGGCCAAAACCTGGAGATCCCATCTGCCAGCAGCCTCATGGGCACACAAAGCCCTTTAGAAATGCTAATTTTCAGAACTGTGTTCCATTCCAAATAGGCTAATCCTCGAAAGCCCAACAGGCCTGCAGGGAAGGGAGAGTGTCAAGCACGCGAGCCCTACACTACACTACATTGTATGGATATGGCACAATGGAATTCGGTGAAGGGTGACGATATGTATGCTTCAATAATGTATAATACGAATTAATTACTCGATCACAAAATATATACAGACTATCTAGCTTCGAATCGATATTTACATGTACGGGGAATCACGAACCTACACCGTGGGGAGGGGGCGAGGGGTCAAGCTGTCCTAAATTCGAAGCATTGTTCTGGGTGAAACGAATTTTTGCACTTTTTTCAATTTGCTTTTTCCATTCCAAGAGACTGGTTTTGCAGAATGTGTCATTCCAGAAATGAGTTGGGTGCAAAATTTCGTTCCAAGAAACAAATGCATTATTCTACGTGTGGACTGTAATTGCAAAAATTCTGGATTTACAGGGATAACTTTCTAGCTAAAATACCATATTTACTGTATCTAAACGAAATTTTATGTACAGGTCCAAACCACAGTTCCTCTTTTTGGAACGTCCGCTGAACTAACGTCTTTGAAAGACCAAAACGCCGCAATTTTGTTGGTCCATTTGCGGGATTCTCAGCATTTAATTGCACTTTTGTGAGAATTTCCAAGAATTCCCAAGTGATAGTCTCTTGAGCAAGAGCCAGTTTTCGATTTTCGTGCGAAAAGGAGGACTTAGAAAACTAGTCTAAATAAAACTACTCATACTTTTTTGCACGGAAACTTTGCGTATTTAATTTTTGTCAAAATTCAGAAAGTTCCATACGTATGTCAAGAAAACTATGTAACTGCCCATGCCTTATTTTTCATCCGAAAGCTACAAAGTGACTAGACTCGGATTATCAACAGCTATGCGACACCACTTTGCACCGAAATTTGCACAAAAGAACCCCATAGCTGAATAATGAATAAATAAAAAAATCTAAAATTAAATAAAAATATCGCACTTTCTGCCCTCTAAATAACCTGGCGACTAGAAATATACTAAATTGCACTTGGCGATGAACTCGTTCGATCCCTGTTACTAACAATAAAATAACACCCTATGTTCGCAATGTTAAAATGTAGAAACTGGAATCATAGTTGTTTTTAAATCGATGAAATCAGCGTTGATAATTGAATTATGACACTAGACTATTTCGAATTTTGATTTCCCATTTCTAAATTTCACATCGCAATTCGCAGGGTCTGAGACTTATTGTCAGTAACGGTTTTCAATCATGATGGCGACCAAAGAGACTTGTTTCGTGCCCTTGGTCGCCATCTTACATAGACACCGGTGTCAATATTCGCCCGCCCACGCTTTAGTACGAGACATGAGATCTTTGGATAGCCGATTTCGAAACTGACATTAGCAGTCTGCGATAAAAATCACTAATAATAAATAATATAAAATGTATAATTGTAAAAGTAAAATCATATAAAGATACTGTATATGCGGTTGAGACTAGTTTTCCACCCATGCACAAAAATACGATATGGTTGAAAGTGCGCGTTGGGGCATCATCACACACCTTCGCTTTGGTCAATTTTATGAGAACAAAGTTTGGAAAAACCAAATTTTGGACGCATTGGGCAAATTTTATCAAACCAGACCAAAAACCAAAAATACTGACCACGCATCTTAAACTGGTACAAAATACTTTAGCCTTGTCCACACCTAGGAAACAAGGTTTCCTAGAAACATGGTTTCCGGAAATTAATTTCCTCAAGATGTTGCACATTTCTAGCGAGTAAACATATTTTAGGAAAAAGGTCCCAAATGTTTCTTCGAACGTGTTTTCTTGCCAGAAACGTGCATGAAAACTGAGGAAATCTCTTTCCAAAAACAATGTTTCTAGGACCAAGAAACATGGTTTCTCGAAACATTCCTCAAGAATACAAGATTACAAGAATACATGTTTGAGGAAACATGCTTTAAAAAAGGCCCCAAATGTTTCCTCGAAAGTGTTTCCTAGGAAACGATTCCTGAAAATGTTTCCACATTTCTTGCAAAGGAAACATTTGATGCCCTTTTACTGCAACACGTTTCCTTGCTAGAAATGCAGAAACATTGAGAAAACCCGTTTCCAGAAACATTTCCAGGGTGTGGACACAGCGCCCAAAACCCGGTTTCCAGAAGCCGAGATTTGGTCGGTTCCCAGTTCCCCAGCAACCGGAAGTCATCCGACAAACCTTCAACACCAGCAATCTCTGCTTCTCCATGCATCAGCTGGCTCCTGGATGGTTCTTCAGTGGCTGGCCTTGACGGTTGGCGAATGCAGCATGAGGACCTGCCTGTTGTCCGTGGGATGGTATGCGGCAACGTGTCTGGCGAGGCCTAGGGCACCTCCGAAGGTGCTGGGGCATGCCTTGCAGGCGTAGGAGTCCCCGTTTCCGTTCTGTCCTAGGGCGACCTGGAGCACTCCGTTGCCGTTGAAGTCGGCTGGCGATGCCCTCCTGAAGACGCCAAAGGGTTCTTCAGGGGAAGTTGAGCGACTGGAGGCGTTGATGGTGGACAGGAGTCGCAGCAGTTCTCCTTCAGCGTGGCTGCCCATGTGCTTGCGGAGGTACGCCTGTCGTCTGAAGCGCTTGGAGCACACGTGGCACTCGAACTGTCCTTCATCCTCCTTGGCTGCTGGCGACGGCGTTCCTCTTTGGCTGCTGTCGTTGTCACTGCTGAAGTCGATGACTTCCGCAATCTTGGCGGCTGCTGCCGGTGCGCCACTGGGGGGCCTGGGTTTGTGCCACCGTCTATGGGAGGCCAGGTTGGCCGGGCAGTTGAAGACCTTGTCGCACTCGGGGCATCTGTACTCCACGTGCACGATCCTGGAACACCGGTGCTGGGCAAGTCCAAAGGCGTCGTCGTAGACCTCCTTGCAGAGTCTGCAGACATAGTCCCCGATCCTGTTCTCGATCTTGGCGATTTCAGCCTTGGCCTCTTCAGTGACCTCGACGACGTTGTAGGAGGGGTCGATGTCTCCTTTGCGGATGACCAGCGGTTCCTCGTCGCTGTCCAGCTCGCGGATGATGGTGCCGGACACGGGGGACGACTTGTCCTCGTCGAAGTTGAGGCGCCGAACCGCCTTGGGCTTCTTGGGGGACTTGGGGGCCGTTTCGGGGGCCAGGAGGCGCTTCTTGGGCGGCGGAGCCGGTTCGGAGGACCCGTGGGGGGACGTGGGGGTCCGCAGGGAGACGGACAGACGGTCCATGCGCGGCAGGGACAGGTTGGTGGCGCGGGTGGTGAGCGCCAGGGGCGCCTCATCCTGGGGCCCTGGTGCGTAATAGAGGCGGAAGGGCGCCAGCAGCGCCCCTGGCGGGCTGCCGAAGCCCGAGTCGGGGGTGCGAGGGGGCGCCCCTACCGGGGCGCCCCCCTCATGCTCCGAGCTGGAGTCGCTGCGGTCCTCGTCCGAGTAGCGGCGAACCCGGTAGGGCGGCGGGTGCGGGTGCTTCTGCAGCCGCTTGACTAGAAAACCACGGGGCATCTTCGTTGGCTTCACCAAAACGAGCAAGTTCTGATGGCTCAAAGGCGTTGCATCAGCAGCGTTACTTTCGAGTTTCTTAAAGACGATACATCAGCGGCGTTGCTCTGGACAGTTATGTGCACAGTTAGGTGGGTTTTGGGCATGAGGCTCGGAGTGAGAAAAAACAACACTGGGCATCTTCGTTGACTTTACCAAAACGACCAAACGCTGATGGTTCAAAGACGAGAGTTGGTTGAGACAGTCGCTCTGGAGAGTGTTGCATCAGCAGCGTTGTTCTGAACAGGTTTCCGCACAGTCAGGTGGGTTTTGGACTGAAGGTTCGGAGTTGGAAAAGCAACACTGGACATGTTCGTTGTCATTACCAAAACGTGCAAACTCTGACGGCTCAAAGACGTCTCATCAGCGTTGGTTGCACAAAGTTTTGCACTACGTCAGGACGGCTTGCATCGTCCGGAAGGTTCTGATGACCCAAAGCGTTGGTTGCACACAGTTTTGCACAAAGTTAGGATGGCTTGCTTCGGAAAGAAGGTTCTGATGGCCCAAAGACGTTGGTTGAGCCAGTAGCTATGGCTAGTGTTGCACTCAAAGACGTTGCATCAGCACCGTCACTCTGAACAGTTGGGCTTGCCTTGAGCATAAAGGTCTGGTGGCTCAAAGGTGTTTCATCAGCGTTGGTTGAGCCAGTCGCACCGGGCAGTTGAGCACTCAAAGACGTTGCATCAGCACCGTGACAAAGTCAGTAGGGTTTTATGCACCAGGTTAGTTGTGAAAAAAAAATTAAAAAAATGACTAGTCTGACCGTTGCTTCATCGACAAGATCACTTCCGAAAAGCGAACGCTGCCAGAAGTTGTTGTAGCGAGCGCCATGCGCGTGTAGCTCTGAGTCTCTGACTAGAACGTTGTCCTCCTACCCGACTGCAGCCACCTGAGGCTGTCGTGGCGTCGCGGTCACGTTGCCTCTCCGCGCGTCCCTCGTGGCGTCCCCGCCTCGTGCCATGGCGTTGCGATCGCAGCAGCGTCTGTAAGCACGTGCCTTCGCGGAGTTCGTGCACCCTGTCAATGTGCCAGCGCTTTTCGAAAAGGCCCAGCCACGCGCCGGTGACGTCAGCTCCGGGCTCGGCCAATGGGGGAGCGCGGCTCCACCCGAGCGCCGCCACGTGCCGCCGGCTCTTTGTTGCTTTTGTCGCCGTGGGGTGGGGCTGAGGGGCGCTTGGGGGGCGTAGGGAGCGTAGGGAGCGAAGCCAATAAATCGCGGCGTCCCATGGACAGAAACGCGCGGGGCGAACGGCCTCCTTGGACAGCAGACCAGACGAGTTTACAAACCCCGGAAAAAATTAGCGGAACTACATGTACGTGCGTGGGATTCTGGAACTGGAAGTGCGACAATGGGTATGAGGGCGGCACTGGGAATCTGGGATAATGGATTTGGGCAAGAAGTGCTGAGGACTCACACCATGCCATGGCCAACCCGATCCTTCGCCAAATCGCAGCGCCATCTGCTACAAGGCGGTCGCAACAGGCTGTGCCTGTACTCCCGTTCACACGTACACGAAATTGCAGACTTGGAACTCAAAGAGTCCGCTGGGTTCCCTCAGAGACGACATTTTCAATTTCCCTGATGTTTCCCTGACTTTTCCAGGTTTCCAAGCAAATTTCCCTGACCATTGAAAATGTAAAAATATGACCTGCCAATGCAAAGAATGCTATATGGTATTTGGCTATTTAGTATATTTTTTGACAAAAATATTGCCTGCAACGTTTCCATCACTGTGAATACTTTTTATAATTTCGAAAGCAGAACAGGTTCCCCAGACTTGGAAAACCTGGAGAAGTCAGGGACGTTGAAAATGTCAGTTCAGGGTGAACCCTAAAGAAGTTGCATGAGAAGTTGACATCGTTATTAATTCTAATACACAAAAAGTCTATTTCCAGTAATTTTTCAGAAAATTCGCCTATGGCATTTCCTTAATTATTAATATTAAGCTTATTATTTCCTTTAACAAGATTGTTGACTAGTATCCACCATTTTGTGATTTAGCCTTTCTAAAATGTTCTCCTTATAGCATTTGAATTGGGACATTCTTTTTCAATCTGATAAGGGCGGACAGGGGGAGGTCTAAAAACCATGAAAATTCCAGGACGTCCTTGATGGATGGCCCCAAAGCTGTCAAAATGACATTTCAAGAAGCCATGGCAGCACCATCTTGAAATGACTTCACTAGTAGCGCCATCTTGAAATGGGTTTTGAATGTGAGTGGGGCTGAGATATGAATAGCCTCGAACGCGAAATGTCACCACAGTGTATCTCCAAATTTCCATTTTTAATAAACGTCAAATTTGTGATGTCGTGTATTTTCATTAGTATATAGAGCCTTTAACAGTAGCCAACATTGAGAAAAGCAGTCTTTCTGGCTTATCTCTCTCCATTTCAGAGTCATTTGCCTTCACCGGGCAACGGAATTGTTGATCGAGGCCAGGAAGTTTGCATCCAATCGCACAAATTTAATTACGTCATATCTGCGGATCAAAAGGCTCGTTTGTTGTGTTGCTCTCTGGGCTCATCCCGAACGAGGGCAAACGCATTGATTTTGAAAATTCATGCATCAGCAGCAGATGCAAATGCATCGCCCCTAAATAAGCTGAATAGACTTAATAGACTTAATGCGCTTACAAATTATTAGCGCTGTAATGAATAATAATTGATGCGCATTTCTTGTTCCACGTGCGCGGGGGAGGTAAGATGCGAGGCGTTGTTTGAACAAATCCGTCGCATTTCAGCAATTTTCCTAAGTGGAAATGAGAAAAACCGCTAAGTTTCAGTTTGACGTTGAGAAACGATAAGAATGATAACAGACATGAAAGTTATGTCTCATAATTCCTGGGCCTGGTTGCACCTTAAAACCGGTAGCACAAGATGGCGCTGCTTCGCCATCTATGAGTCGAGATGCCAATCAGTAATACGATATCATTAGGTGCAGTAGTCTAAATTGGCACAAAACTGTAGAAAAATCTGGGCTGAACTACACATAATGCTATGCTGCTGCCATAGAAACAATGAGGAAGTGGGCTTCTCCCAACAGCTCCTACGCTGGCAGCTATTGCTTAGCAGAAGGGCGTTTTTTATGTTAGTTTAGGCTAGGTTAGCTTAGGTATGCAGGGTTGAAATGCACGCATTTTGTACACATACAGTATATGTAGCCGGGAATAACGTTAAATATACCAAAATTCTTAAATCGTACTTTGCCTAACTTACATTAGCTAACACACATTTTGGAACACTGATTCAAACAGTGTATCCAAAATATGAAATCATGTCTTGACACACCGAGCTAACACGACATTTAAGTGCACTGATACTGTACAAGTGCATTTTGATCAGTGTCAACATTAGCACAAAAGTGCAAACGAAATAAATACGAAAACACGCTTGCCACATTTAACTAACATGACGTTTTGGACCGATGATAAATTTTGATAAACGTGGGGATACGTTTAGAAATGTTTTATGAAAGTCAACATTTGCGCAAAATTACAACTGAAACATCTGAAATCATGTTTTGGCACATACAGCATGGCAATATGGTGGCCTGATAAATTTCGTTGAGTGCGGTGGTATTTAATAAATTAATCGTAAATGTAGAAATTTGCACAAAATTGCAACAAAAAAATCTGAAATCATGTTTTGACACACTCACGAGTATGGCTTTATAGTGCCCTTATAAATTTTGCTAAGTGTGGCGATAAATTGAAAAATGATTATTAAATGTCGAAATTTGCACAAAATCAAATGAAAAAAATCTGAAGTCATGTTATGAAATCTTGATGAATTTAAGTTCAAGTATGCCATATCAACACCGAAATTAAATGAGCAATTATGGCTAAAACCGCATAAAATTGTAAGGCAACAGATTACAGCGCCGCCTCATACTGTATGTCGAAACATCTACAATGTCACTTCCGGCACATCCGGAAATAGCTTACTCGTGCAAATTGCCAAACCCCGCTAGAGGGCGCAATAGTGAGTGTCATTCCAATTAAGAAAATGTGAAGGGGTCCTAGTTTGTATATGTAAGCTCTCTGAATTTCGCCACTCATTTGGGTCCATTGGCGTCCATGGCTTCCAGAGTTCCCATGCATTTACCAAGTGCCCTTGCCCCATCCTGGCATAAGCCAATCATTGTTCAGCTGGGGAACCCGCTGGTGTGGATTTATGCTTTTTATAGGTCCACGCGACTTCAAAAATTCAAATGCAAAGACAAAGGGTCCTCTCCCTCGCGCAACAATGGCACGCATTGGAAAAGCAGATGGTAATCTATGGGAAAATATTCCAGTCACCATGTATACAACTGGCCAAATATTATCCCCCAACCCCCCGTGCCCACGCGTGCGCCCAAATCCCCCATCTGTGAATTAATCTAAAGCACGCAGACAGACTATGTGGGACCAATAATTCAGTGAAAAAAGGGCACTCACCAGTAACGGTCTGGCCATTCATGGGATAAACGCTGAATATCACATCACACGTTGAAATTTTCTGAAAAAAAATACAGATTTCATGATAAGTACCTAGCGCCATCTTGTTTTAACATAGGATGTGTTGTGATTTTTGATCATATCATTTACTCGACACAAATTAACATTACTATGATGCACCATATGATTTACTCAATACATTATCATTAGTATGATGCTGCATTCGAAACATCAGGGCCCTATTCCATAATGCCACAAAGGTACATGTATGGAGTAATACGTACAAGTATTTGTGTTCCACAACAACAAAAATCTACACTTTGTGTTATTACTCCATACCTTTCAAGCGCATTTAATCGAATTGCAAGAGTTACTAATAATTACAAGTTGTATGATATCATTGGTGGAGCACAACGCCACAAATCCATATTTTTTCAGTCCATATACATTTGTAACTTGTGCACAAATACTTGTACGTTTGTGGAATGGGGCCCAGATGGCATTAGCATAACACGCTAATACTAACAAGGTGGTTGCCATCTAATTTGACGTGCAATGTATTTGCCCACAGGTATTGCCGGGGGTATCTTGGATTTAGAACTTAATTTAGTGAACTCAATTTTACTGAAAAAAATACAGGTTTCACGCTAAATACCCAGCGCCACCTTGCTTTTATCTACATGAATGTGTTGTGATGTTTGAGCATGTGATTTACTCGCCTCAATTATCATTAGCATGATGCAGCGTATTATTTCTCAGCAAATTACCATTAGTATGATGGAACATTTGAAACATCAGATGTGAATTAGCATAACAAGCCAATCGCCATGCTGTTGCCATCACATTTGACATGGTTTATTTGCCCACAGGTATTCCTGGCTGGACTCTATTCAAACATGTTCCATCATGTCAAGGCACGGAACACTGGCAAATTAATTCAAAGTACCTCTGAAGGTAAGTTAGGCAGCCCAAAATGGCCAGAACCATGACTGAAGTTCTGATTCCAAATTCTGAAGTCCAAGCCCAAAATCGAACTCTTTGGCATTTTCATTTCCAGTCAACTTGATTGGCACTATTGGTAATTCTATTGTAGTATTGCAGATGGAATTATCTGGGGCATACCTTTTGCAAATGGGTCTGAAAATTCAACAGTAACTTCAATTGTTCAAAAAGTATTATATTGCAACCTTGGGTGTTCCCAAAACGGTAAAGTTTGAAAACACGAACTATGGCACTATCGCATTATACAAGTTCTCAAATAGACCTCATTTTCAGAACGACTGGCATCGAAAACATGCAAAACAAGGAACCAAACGACCAATTGCACATAGGCCAACATAGGTAAACATTTCGATCACCTTGCAGCGCCACCTGTGGCTATGTGGGTCAAAAGTGCGTCGCAAGTAGCGTTTGCTATATTATAACAATTCAACAGAGCCCATATATAATACATTTCACTTGTGTTGTGCAAGTATATTTAACCAGTTGCGCCCATTTGGGTCAATGCCGTATTCCGTAATATCACAATTTCCCAATTTTAACAGTCAATTACATAAATACTACACAAACATGTACCAGGGCAACAGGGTTTGTCCAAGTGCGACGAAATGTCACGAACCACGTGGGCAAAGCAAACAATTGCACCAGCTCCACGTGCATTCGTATTGTTTGGCATTCCGTGACATTGCAATTGGAAGTTGTTGTGAGAGGACACAATGGAATCCATAAGTGGTCTCAACCATCTGGTCCAGCTCAGTCAATATTATTTATGACGAGGCGAATCCACTACTAAAATTAGCAGGAATGCCGTAGATGTGAGTGCGTCGAATTCCTTGCCAACTTGCAACGTAGACCAACATTTACGGTTTCCTATTCAAATTGATGGCGAATAACTCAATTTTAATTAATTTTTACCATATCAGCCCTGGCGTAGCCGAATGCGACGAAATGCTGGACACCATTTATCGATTAGCTAAATTTCTCCATGACTGCAGTCTGCAGTTTAAAAAAACTTGAAAAATGCTGCTCATGAATGATTCAAAATCTTTTTTAAGGTTTCTAGAACGAAAATTGCAACTTATAAGTATGTCTGCTATTCTATCTATAGAAGCTACACGTATATGTACAATATAGAGTCCGCTTATCAGTCTTTTTTACCCAAAACCGTTTATAAAAAAGTACTTTTCACCCCAAGCCGTTTATCAGAAAGCCCTTTTTTACCCCAAACCGTTTATCAGAAAGCCCGTTTTACCCAATTTAAGTAAAATATTCATTACCGTACAAACAAAAACAATGTAAATGCAATTGTAGGAAATAAATACTTTTAGACAGTATTGGAGCATCAGTGCACACTTACTGATCGCCTTATGAATTTAGTTCTGCACTTTACTGTTCATTTTTATATGCAACCTGAGGTGTTGTTATACCCAAGGAAAAACGTTTCCCCAGTTTTCAGTAATTTACAGCTTGGTTGGAGAATGTCTATGGCTCGTTCTTGATCTTAGACGTGTTTCAGAAAACCTAAACCCTAAGATTTCATCTAAATCCAGTATCGTAAAACAGACATACAATTAATTAATGCAACATTCAAGCTCTAATTTTAGAACCAGAAACATGCCAATATATCAATTGAACGCTGGAATGGGACAACATCGTTATTAAAGCAGCCCATGTTGGTATGCAAGTATGCACGTAATGAACACTTAACAGTGTTTAAATACGAGGTATGCAAAACCATAAAAGCTTATCAACACGCACATGAATGTTAAAATAGCCCGAGACAATAGCATGGGCCCAGCCAAAACATAATAGGAACATAATTGAAAAATTCTCAGTTTGTCACTGGTCAGTTTCAAATTCCCCCATGAAATCCCCATGCACCTATGGTTCAAAGGTTAAAACCACCAGGCTGCAAGCACCCACTGAGTGAATTTATGACTACCTGACCCACCCTTTCATGACTACATGGCCACTAAAAAATGACCGTTACATTCCGAACAAAGGGAATGGGGCAAGTTTAATTTAATCAACAGCTGAACAAATTCGACAGAAAATTAAATTAAAAAATATTTTCAATTTCGCATGTTGCAGGTATTCCCTTGATCATTCCTGACCATCTGATCATTTATGACCATCTGAGAATGTTGCAACCAGTCCCAACAGCCTACCCCCTAGCATCTGTCCAAAAAATCCAGCTTCCAAAACTATTAAAAATCCGTTGAAAGTATCTGGCAACTATCACAATGAGGGGGAGGTCACGTGACGAGGGTAACGTTATCCAGGGGTTAAAAAGTGATCTCGCGAAGGGGTAAAAGTTCATTGTGCGTTTGGGCCCATGCAGCAATGGCCATCACAATGTACATGTAGGCTGGACGTTGGGGCCCAATGGGACGCCTATCAAAACGTTCGAATTTCTCGTGCCCATTAACGGAGGGCCCCAAAACTGCGGCCCATTGTCGCGTTTGTTTGGTTTGGCGCTGGGTTCCCATGGCAGACGACGAAGAACAATGAACAGGGGGCGCTTTCTGACCCGCTTCCTCTTCCCCTGGGGCCAGCTGTATGCAAATGAGGCACGTGCCACGTGGCGCGTGCGTGGGGTGGGGTGAGGGCGGACTAGGGGTAGACGCTGAAGTTGAAAAATATCCAATTACTATACCCAAATGACCAATCAATTTGAAATCACCGTCCCTCCCAAAGTAAAAGCAATGATCATAATTGATCCGCGCTTGGATTTGGGTCACTTTTTATTTGGGGATAATTTAATGCGTATCGGTTTTGGAGTAATTTGGGGAGGTCACGGAATGGGACACAACCGGTTTCTCTAGGAGAATTTGAAAACTACACAAAATCGTACTTCTGTAACGAGCACCCATTCCCCGGCTTTTGAAACGAATGCCCATTCCATATTTTTTGGAACGAACGTCCCATTCCATGTTTTTGGAACAAACGTCCCATTCCATGTTTATGGAACTAACTTCAGTTCCATTGGACAATTCTGGTTTAGGAGAATTTGAAAACTGCATTGGGATGTTCACAAAATCATACTTCTGTAACGCGCGCCGATTCCAAGTATTTTGGAAAGAGCGCCCATTCTACAGTATTTTGGAACGAACTCCAATTCCATGGAACACTTCTGGGTGCTCTAGGAGAATTTGAAAACTGCATTGGGATGATCACTAAATCTTACTGATGTAACGAACGCCCATTCCATGTTTATTTAACGAAAGGACCCCGTCCATGTTTTTGAAACGAAGGCCCTCATTCCATGGGACACTCCCGGTTTCTCTAGGAGAATCTGAAATCGGCGTTTGGATGATCACAAAATCGTAATTATGGAATGAACGACCATTCCATGATTTTGGAACGAACGTCCCATTCCACGCTTTGGGAACGCATACTAGCTGTCAGCATCATGCTGATGTATTTTGATATGGCCACATTCCAACTTTCAAGACAATCTATTAAACTTTTGTCTGAGGGCACCAGCAGACTTTTACCAACACCCCTTCAGGCCCTTCCACTATTCGTCCCCTCAGTCCTCTCCATTCGGATTTTAGTTTTTTTGGCTTCGCATCCTGCACGGGCATCGTGTGGGTGTCATGGCAACCGCACCCCATGCAGACGGCTGCAGGGTGGATAAACTGTCCATAGTGTGCGGATGACTTGACCTTACCTATAGATGACAATGGGATTAATGCGCATTACGTGAGGGCACAACAGGCTGTAGGGCAGGGCGGATTTATGCAAGTTCATGCACGGGGCGACACGAGAGGCCTCCGTCAGTTTAATGTGTCGAGTAAAATGGTCAATTCATTTCCTGCACCACCGGTTAGCTAACGGGCCGTTAGTCTCATGCATCCCCTAGTCAAAGTTTCATTTACACTGACATTTTACACACAATTTTACTCGCATTTTCCCCCCAAAATGGATTAGTTGATTTATGTTGAAGCGGTTGAAATGGAATTTGACAATTCACGAGTGTACACTTAAACTATATGATGCACTTTTTAAAACGAAAATTCGTCTTTCATTGCACCTATCACATCTCTAAGGACGCCTAAAAAATCTCACTTTAAAGCAATTATTGAATTTCGTTTTTCAATGCTCGTGGCACAAAATTATGTCAGATTTACCTGTCAGTGTGCAAACTGAACCGCATAAATTTCAACGTTTGGAATGTTATTGAATATTAGAGAAAAGTAACGAAGTAACAGCATATACTTTTTACTTCTGGTCGTCCCGAACTTTTGATGTCAGTATACTGATGTTATCAAAAGCAAGTAGAAAAAATTTCTGATAGCTGAACAAAATCCTTATACTGAGGGCATACCAAACGAAAATCTAGATTCACAAACTAGTCCCAAAATCTTGCTGTGTGTTTCCCACTAAATAGGTAATGGTAGTCTCGGTAATATTTAGCGTGTTCCAGGAACACAGTAGATTTCTTCAGTGTGGACTGTACGTGCTCCCACAATCCACTGCAGAAACCGTCAAAGCAGTAAGTTCATCTTATTAAATACCAACGTGGTAAGTCACCACGTTTATCTACCAGATTTTTTAATAATAGAGTTTTCCTTGGTATGTCCTCTGTATGAGATACATATGTGAAACACGATATTATACAGTAATTGTCCTTCGAATTTTATTAAAACCTCATTTGCTTTACAGCAAATAAATTGAGCATCGAATTCGATATTTTGATGGGCAAATTTACCACATATGCGTAGGCGTGTTCGAGCGTTCCAGTCACGGTTTGACGTGTTCAGATAGGGGACCACTTGAAACCGATACCAAGAATTTGACGTCATTAAACCGATATGAATTCCACACTCGACTCCATTTAAAACCTACTCGCACCTGGTAGGTACGTCTGAAATCCCCCAGGTATAATTCCAGGGTACGTGCATGGAAGTTACGGTTAAAATAAAGCAATTAGCGCATCAACTCCAGGTCGCAATTAACGCAGAATCCACTCAAAGGCGCTCCCGATAACGGCCTTCTCCAATAGGACTTCAAACTGATAAATTAAACTATTAGCGAAATTACATAACGCGTGTCAATGTGCGTTGAGAAGAATTATCTTATCTTGATTTCAGCTGTTAAATCCATACACATCGAGGTTACATCTGTTAGTTTTGGGCAAGATGGCGACAGCTGGCTAGTGCTAGGCACGTGCCCTCTCCTCTCACAACCTCCACGATGACAGACATGTTATGTTAACGCGCTGTCAACATTATCAGTGGCTTATCACCTGCCTGAAAATTAAATATATGGCGAGGGTAGCCATGGTTTTAGGCACGGGCCAGAGTGCGCCCCAATCAATAAGTCAATTAAAGGTCCTATCGGGGCACCCACGTGCCCACTTTTGCAAACTGCCAATAGTCGCCATTTTATCGTGCCATCGCAGAATCAACAATCGCAATTTTAATAGCAAGCTGTTTTCCACCCGTCCACTGTGACACTTTGTTGACGTGGGACGAGATCGAAATTTTGAACATGGTTTTCATAAGTAGGAGTGGCTCCAGATAATGGCATTTTTCGCGAGAAAAACTGCCAAAAATTAATTTCAAAGTGAAATGTTCTGTCTGGTTATGTGAATTTCCAAGCTAAATACCCAAACAAAATATTGTTTGTTCACGGTGTTTTCAACAGGTCATTCTAGAGTATGAAAACTGTCAAAAAATGTTAAATGAATGATCAATATATAATTAACGTATTTTCATGAAATATACCTAAAATGACATTAATTTTAGTTTCCACAAGTTCTCATAAGTATGATTTCCGTAAGTTCCCATAAGTATGATTTCCATAAGTTTCCAAATGTTCCATATAGCTTACAATTTACGGCATTTTCCGCAACAAAAACTACCAAAATTGACGTCATAACTAACGTCCATTTCTGTTTGGTTATGCGAATTCCCAAAGCAAAATACTGTGAAAATATTTTTGTTCAGTATAATGCTAAACAGGTTTTTCATTGTATATTTATGGTCTGTCTGGTTATGCGAATTTTCAAGCCAAATAACGAGACAAAATATTGTTTTCTCACTGTGTAATTTTCAACAGGTCATTCTAGATTATGACAGCTACCAAAAATGTTAAAGGAATGATAAATAATTAACGTATTTTCAACAAAATTACCTAAGATGACGTCAGTTTTAGTAGATTGAATGATTCGCGAGTATTTTAATGTTACTGCAAATTTGATATTAATAATAGACATTGAAAGTACACGAATATTTTCTGACTGTTAGCTAACAATATCACTTTGTATATTTGCATCTGACATGGACAATAAGTGCACAAAATTATCTTTTTAGGATATATATCTGGCCCTTTGAAACTAACATTTTCGTCATTAAGTCTGCTTATGCTTAATGTGCTATTATGCATCTAACGTACTTGCAGTGGGGCTAATGACGTCACGGTCAATGGCCGCCATGTTGCCCTGGCCCAAAAAAAGCCATAAAAGCGAGTTCACCCTCATCACCAACACGTGTTTCCAGGGTAGATTCAGCTCCTGTGTAAGACCAGGGCAAAATGGCTTTTGTTTGATCGCCTGCGCCCCAGGTCATTGCCTATAAACCACTTTTGTGACACCTGCCTCTACCCTCTGTGTACAAACTCATAAGCCTCATATGCTTACCCCTTGCATAATAAGGGCTAACGAAATCCAGGTAAAAATTACAAATAGAAAAACGTCAATTCAGATGGTAATTTTCCCTCCAGATAGTCGATGTTCAGTAGTTTTCTTGGACATTTTTATGTGAATCGAAGGCAAAGCATGATAACATAGTTTTGAATGGAAATTTGCAAGAAATCGTCATGACATCCTTTTTCATGTCCTTTTTGAGATACTTTCTGATGAGAGAGCAGTAGAAACAATCAACTGGGAGCATTTACTTCAGCAATAAATATGGCCGTCGCAGGGGCATTCATACTCTTTCTGGTTATTGGCTGCAATGGACTTATTGTATACATTACCTAAGCACCAAACACAATAACAAAACACCTGGATGCTATTTTGGCGGTACGTGAAAGCATATTTATGAGGTGATTCATAAGTCTGCAAGCATGGCGTCGGGTCATTAACTCGACCGTGTCATAAACGTGCCCCACTACGACCTCACGAGTGTGACGTCCCATTACGGTTCCCATGACTACAACGGTAAACAATCGTGGCTAAGCCAAAGCATTAGACGCCATTTTTAAAACCTTGTGTTTCATCTCTGTCTGTAATACCGAAGACACACCAAAGCCAAAACGCGAAAATTAACAAACGTGGTTTCGTAGAGGGCGACACTACATATGCGAAATATGCACATGTAATCTGGTTTTCCATTACCGCGTGGGAAACACACAGCCATTACCTAGTTTTTAAAACTAGATTTTAGTTCGGTGTGTCTTCAGTATAACGGAAACTTTACGAAGTTATTTAAAACCGAATTAGGGGCCGTGCATATATTACGTAACGCAGTTTTTGCCCTTTTTTAGAGGCCCACCCTGTGACACTAACACTTTGCACACTACCCACCCCTTTTGTTACGTAACACATGTGTACAAAATGTTTATTTTCACCCCTGGATTTTACGCAACTTGTTGGTTATACAGGACCTAGTGTACTATTTGTTATTGATTCTTCAATGTTGCTAATGACAATGTTTTTGGTTTTGACATCTTCACCTCTACATTTCAAATCTGAGCTGCAGAGCTCAGAAAAGTTAATTTTGCACATCAGCTCAATATGCACCCGACCCCCTGGTGCGTTACGTAATATTTGCACAGCTCCTTCTGCGTCCTACCGTGCTGAATTTTGGCACACGTTTTAATTCCTAACCCTAACCTGTTTGTCACTCGTTACCACCCTCATTGCATTGCACTAATCTCAACAATCCCCACAAGCTCGTCTTGTTCCAGCTGGCCACACTGCTTTGCTCCACGATTCCCACAACCAGATGGCGCTTCGACGGCGGGCTTTACGGCACTCCAGACGGGCCCTGGGGCACACAGAATTATCCAGGCACGATCGAGTTACGTGGAGTCAACGCCCCTATGCACGGTCACATTACCCCATGATAAAAAAGGAAAAGGGTTTGCGTTAACCGGAAACGGATATGGCGCCCACAAAAATCTATATACGCACGCCATAGGATTCGAGAAGTCCGAAAACTGCTCTCCAAATAATGATATAGGGGAGTAATGACAAAGATGCTAATAACTGAATATCAAATTGCAAGAGTGCGTGACCCAACCATGAGACTCAACAGTGAAGAAGCAGCAGCGGACATGCCTTATCTGGGCGAGAAGCCCCTAGCGTGCATGCGGGAGAATGCATGGACGTGACAGTGACGCTATTTTCACCACATAATGGGCATGCATGACAAACTCATCGATTCGATGCTAGATTGCCTAATACTTGATGCATGCATGCCTCGATATCTGACAATTTGACGCTTGACAATTATTAGGGAGTTCGATAAGGTATTCCGCACGCCAAGGAGAAAACATCTTCTGAAATGGAGAGATATATGTATCGTGAAACTGAGCACCTCTTGAATTTCAGGTGGTCACATGACATACAGTACATTTGCCATGTGCCCGTGTACATGTATATTCAATTTATTAGGTCACCACGAGGGGTGGCGTCCGTGGCGATTAATTCTTAAAAACTACAGTGTATAGCTGACTGTGGACTTTTGGGATTTTACAGGACTTCAATGATTGCATCGGAAGTTTGACTTCATTGGGACTTAGATGGTATTTCATTGACTTCCTGGTTTCAGTACTTCTCTTACAGGCTGCGAAGTCAGGAAGTCCCACTGAAGAACTTGAAGTCCCTATTCAGTCCCATTGAAGTCGCCATTCAGTCATACATACAGTCCCCTTGAAGTCCCCATTCATCCCCTTGAAGTCCCCATTCAGTCTCAAAGTCCCACTCAGCCAATGAGGTCAGTGTAGTCAGGCTGAAGTCCTCGAAGTCCGGAATAATCAGTGAAGTCCACAGTCTGTGAACAAAGCAGGACTCGTCTGAACTCCCAGTGACTTTACGAACTTTATCTCAGACTTCAATTACTACACTGAGACTTGAAGGACTTCAACAATACTTCAAGGACTTCCTGACTTCAGTTGACGAAGTTCCACATGCTACTTCTCCGACAGACTGCGAAGTCAGGAAGTCCCACTAAAGTCCTGACTTCAGTGGGACTTCAACCAAGATGTTACCACCTGAGATCACAAGACACAAGATGCCATCCCCTTGTAACCACCATCATTGCTACTTTCCAAGCAACCTGTTCTGAGCCAAAGCTAGTACACGAAGACAGTTCTCATCTATGCTTAATAGTGTTTTCAACGCGCACGCGTCATCTGACCATTTAAACATTTTGTAAATTATTCAAATGAATTTGGTCCGTACTGCTGATTGGTAAATGACAACACAATTACAATTTTCAGCGTCCTCCATGCAAAGTCACTGATGGTCCTTTGTAATTAACATCTCATTCCGACAGGGAATTCGAACCCAATTGAGTGGGATGCATAACCATCAATTGGCCATAAAGACTTTTTCGTAAAAGCAATTAAGACCAAACGCGCACGGAGGCCATAATTAAGCCACTCTGGATTGCATCCAAAACACGACGATTAAGCAAAACCCGAAATAAAACAAAATGGCGACAAATGAAAATCAATTTGTCGACTTTTCAAACATTCAAAATAACATAATTGGACCTCAATTATGCACCGCTTCTGTATTTATATACAAACGAGCAAATTTCAATGGATATATTAGTGTATATTGGAAAAATCATCTCTGGCTCACTTTTTAAATTTGGAAAAATAACTTAAAAATCTTGCAACATGAGTAAAATGTTCGTAAAATTTCTTGGCATCTTTAGGTAACTTTTGTTCAATCTCCCTCAGTAATGCTTTCGTCAGGATTATCATTTAGTGACCTTTGTTTCAGAATATCATTCAATGACGATTCTGAGACTTGATTGCACAGGTTTTGCCATAAATCCAAGGAAGCTCATCAAGGTTTTCAAACACTAACTAAATATCGTATATCCATCTGTGTGGTGGTTATGCTAGTTACGTATGGGACTATATTTTAAAGTTATTTTTCAAATAGTTATAAAGTTGTAAAAAGTTAGTCAAAGATGACATAATATACATTGAAACTTCGATTATCCGTCACTCTAACCGCCAGTCTCTGTTAACCGTCAGCATTTCGTTTTGCATACAGTAAACAAGAGATACCAATAACTATTTTTAACGCAAAACTAAAATTGTATGGCGCCCCCTCGTACATAACGCTCAGAAAGTTCTAGAACAACAGAAACTGACAGACCTTTAGTGTACAATACATGTACACACTTTGAGTATGACTTGTACACACTACATGTATTAGTAGGATATGAGCACACCTCTACACAGTAGGCTTCACCTAACAGCACGTAGGCTTGGCTGGGCAGCTTGCAAATTCCTGTTTTTCCTAACATAACCTAACCTTATCTAATCTAACTTAAACTACATGTTAGATTACGGTCAAGTTAGATTACCTTTAAGCCCTGTTCACACGAGGACATTTATGGCGCCATTCATTGCGCCATCTTGAAATGTCCTCGTGTGAACACGCATCTTGCATGCCATCTCGTGGCATGCCAGGCATTGCCGCCAGATTGCATGCCATAGTACCACGCCAAAAACGAGG
>JAQGAF010001346.1:0-32081 GCA_034687865.1 Kryphioiulus occultus | reverse complement strand
AAAAACATAGTATAAAGGAAAATTTCTTGCTGTGAGAATCTAACTTTCTCCTGCCCCGGGCTATCCGCCTTCACCTTAAATCTATACAAAAACATTTATTATTCAGTAATGTGTATATGTTTGTAACAGGTTTGTCCATGGAAAGTGTGATGGCGAATTGGACATGACAACTCTTCAACAAAACAAAGACCAAGAATTTCCCCCAGATTACTTATGTCCTCTGTGTCGGGCTTCACCAACCAAAGAAAAAAGTTGCGGATTACGTTCGGTAGAATCTAAAGAAATTGTTTGGCCGCCTTCTACTGGGAAAAGTAAGCCACAGTCATAAGTGTTTTTGACAAAAACTATTCGTTATTTTGATTCCTTTGTTTTTGTTTGTGTTTAGATTTATCTTCATCCAAGGATGATAGTAATGTCTCTGAAGGTAGTCTGTTGTTAGGATCTCACGAGTCATTGTTAGCATTAAATGAAGATTCGGTTTGCAGCATGGATATCGATATACAAGCTATTGAAAGGGTTAACATACATTTTATTAATTTTGCATTTATTTGAACTTGTTTTTTAAGTCAACAATTCCTTAATTAATTGGTATCTTATTTATTTGCCTTTTTAGAGTGCTCAACAGCTGCAGCAACTTTCTGGCAATTCAAACTTTGCTTTCTTTGATGATTTTGCATCAAGTGCCATGAAAGGCTTTCCCATTTCAGCAGCAAAACCTCTGACAAGTCTTGGGAAATTGTCTGGGAAAAAAAGGATGGGAATGGGCCGACCTAAAGTTTGTTTTGTTTTAAGTTGTGATTATCCACACTTATTGATTGAGTCATTATTTCTAAAGGATAATTTCTAATTATTTATTTAAAGGGAAATTCAAAGTTTGTTGGAATGAAAAGAAGAGCAAAAGTAGCAGAATTTGGCAAAAGAAGAGGACCAAAACCCAAATCGAAGCAGTTTTCTGGTGTTGGTCCATTATTTCAGGTTAGTTGAACAAAACGACTGTTGTGGTAAACCTGAAACTGATTTTACTGAATTGCAAGTACAGTGGACTCCGCTTAATGTGATTGCGGATAATGTTATCATTCGTTTATTTTTATCAAAATCGCCAAGTCCCGAACAGTCACCGTGTATTGTAATCAAAAATTCACTTATTGTCATCATTTTCCCTCATATGGGATTCGTAAAAGACAAGGAATGGAAAGTTTTGGAAGAAAATGTTTAAAATGATGTCTCATCTGCTATGAATATCGAAAATTTCGAGAAATATTCTTCCTAATTTTCTATATTTATTGACGAAAATAATCCAATAGCAGCCCCGATGGAGTCATATCAATTGATTTTCAAATACAATACATGTATGATTTTGAAAATTTCATATAAGTGACTTTTTTCTAGCTCTAAATTGCTTTGTAAAGTTAAGTTTTGTGATGTATATCTACCTATGAATTAAAATAAAATAATGATCGTCTTTAAATGTCATTTGGCTATTGTTCTAAAAAAAAGCCTGGGTCCAATGTGATCACATTAAGTGGAGTTTACTGCACAATTGATAGGATATTTTGAAATAGATGTTCATAAAATCCATGTTTTTAACCACATTTAACCTCTGCAAGAAGTCCTAATTAAGGACATTTTTTCCCTATACATGTCACTCATATGTCCTGGTTAAGCTTGTTAGAATTTAAACAGCATCACTATGTAATAATACTTGAAAGAAAGAGTTGAATATTGAAATTGTTTAAAGTGTCATGCATTGTTCAATTTTTTAATGCTTTCATGTAATTTGAAAAGACGTCTATTGGCGATTGTGCATCTGGAAAAATGGAAGAAGAGCCAGGATTAGAAAACAAAATCGTTCTTTGCTCTATGAATGATGAATTTGTACTTTCCCAGGTTGGTGTCTTTTAAGAAATGAAAATAAAGACTTAAAATTTGCCCAAATATCAAACAGTATTTCTGTTTATGCAGGACATGTGCATTATGTGTGGCAGTTATGGACAAGGTGAAGAAGGACGGTTAATTGCATGTTCACAATGTGGGCAGTGCTATCACCCTTACTGTGTTAGCATTAAGGTAAAATTGAATTTTGTCATCTTACCAGTTGTCTCCTTCAAAAACTCGTGCTGTATTATATAGTTGGCGTTTATTTGTTCAGGTTACTAAGGTATTATTAACAAAAGGCTGGCGTTGCCTTGATTGCACAGTTTGTGAGGGCTGTGGCCAACCACACGATGAAGGAAGACTCTTGCTATGCGATGACTGTGACATAAGTTACCACATTTATTGCTTGGATCCTCCTCTTGAACAGGTCCCACAAGGAAATTGGAAGTGCAAGTGGTAGGTAGTTTTTCTCATGTTACAATTTCCATTTGAGTTATTTTTTTTCTTTTTCAATTTTAACTTTTTACATCGTAGGTGTGTAGTCTGTCTTCAATGTGGAGCTACTGACCCTGGCCATAATGCCGAGTGGCAGAGCAATTACACACAGTGTGGACCATGCTCAAGTCTCGCAGTTTGCCCTGTTTGCCGTACAAATTACAAAGATGATGAACTCATAATTCAATGCATTGAATGTGATAGGTAAATAAATAACGTTTTCTGTTTTAAACTGCATTTATCAATTATAAATAGTGGTTGATTTCCAATGTTTGTGGTCTTGCATATCCCTTATCTTCATGGCTTTAGTTTAGATATTGTAATTGAGAGTATTGCTGAGGATTTAAAGCGAATTGATTTGTATAATTGAATTGCTGCAAATGGAATGTTGTTCAAAGTAGTTTCTTTGTTTTGTTTCCAGATGGCTCCATGCTGGTTGCGATGAAATGAAGTCAGAAGATGATGCCGAAATTTGTGCTGATTACGGCTATCATTGTCTCCTTTGTCGTCCAAAAGACGAAGTACCACCACATTTGCTTCCTCCTCCACCTCCTCCACCGCTCCCTCCCCCCAAACCGGTAGAACCACCAAGGCTCCCTACGCCACCTATTCAAAAACCTCCACCAGGTAAAGTTTTGATTTCTTATTATCGAGGAATTGTGATCCTATTCAGTGTATCATAAAAGTTTTTATTGCAGAGCCAGTAGTCGTAAAGGTGAAGCCACAACCTCAGTTTGTTGTTGATGGTGTTCAGCTGTCTGAAAGTGGAATGCATCAAATAAAAAGCCTTATTCTTGAGCCTCCAAAAAAGACCAGAGCTCGTCGTAATAAACCAGCACCAATACCAAAACATCTTCCTTCTGATTCTAGACTGGATCTCAGACTTAGTGAAGACACCGACGATATGAAATCGTTATCACTTGGTGTGTTTCATGTTCTTGAAATCTGTTAGGTTTTCTCAGTCCCAAATCCATGATACCATTATCTACATTTAACATTTCATTGCATGTGTCTTAGATGCATTACTAGATCAGTCGAACGAAGGGGACAAAATAGAAACCCCAGAGGAAGATCTTGCAAAAGAAATACCTGCCCCAGAAGAAGTTCCTCCTGGTAAAAAAAAGCGTCAACGCAATCTGCAAAAGCTAGGTATAATGCTTATCTAATTACTTTGTTGTAAAACTTTTGAATTGCCAACTAGGTATGACATTTATTCGAGTTGTATGCTTTCTTTTATCAAAGTTCCTAATTCTGCAATATTTCTTTTATGTTTCAAGGTGTTGGAGGCTTTGTGGTTCGCTCTAGGGGACGTGCAAATCTTCACAGAGAATTGGATAAAGGAGAAATTCTGTTTTCAGGTAGAATGTAGACCATTTAATCTTTTGAATTGTTCTAGCATATTTCTTGCAAACCAATTGTAAAATTATTTCTTTATTGCTATATTACTAGAGCAAACAGAGTCATCACACACTCTTAATGAAGGTTCAATTGCTGCCTCCAGCTCAGAAATTACTGACAAACCAAGGAAAAAGAGAAAAATTAAAAAGAAAAGTCAATTACGTGACAGCTATCCTTCCTATTTACAGGTTTAATAATTTAGAATAACCATTCAAGAATCAGTCTAAGCAAGTAACAAAGAGTTAATATTTTATTTGACTTTATCTGTAGGAAGCATTCTTTGGGAAAACTTTACTGGATACAAGCAAGGAACAGCAGACATTTAGTGCAATGTCTGAGGACAGAAGCCCCTCGCCTGTAACTTTAGCATTACTCGAAAGTAAACCAGTTTCAGCAATGACTGAAGAAAAAGCACCTGTCCCAGAACCTGCAATCATCCAACCTGACTTCTTGGAAACATCTAAGGTAGTAAGACCTTTTTGTTTAGGTTGCTTATCGAATGTTCTGAATACATTTGTGACATATTATTTCTTGATTGACTTTTATTTCAGGCATCAAGTAAAACGACTGATGATGAGGATCTTGGTGATAGTGAAGCGCTGAAAGATATTTTGCCACTTGCACAGGATTTGCCTCAAGATGATGAGCTTGTCAAGATGTTGATGAATGAAAGCGATGATCTTACCAAGCATGAAGGTAAGGGTGCTTTTTAAAGATATTAGCTATTGGACCAATATAACTAGGCACCACTAAATTGTATTTAAAAAACCTCAAAAATACAGATTTTTGCGAAAATATAGTTTAAACTCCTCGTTTTTTAAACTGCCAGTAAAATAATTACCAGCTGAATGTTATATTAATGCATATACATTGAGATAAAACTACGTTGGCGAGTAAATGACATTTTATGCCATCTTGAAAAACGCATTTGAGGTTTTTATTGCAACATAGAACGCTTTTTTATTACATGGAATCTCATAAAGCATAGCCGATGAACGTCCAGTTCATGTCACGCTGGTCTTGTATGCAAGATTTTTAATTTAAACTATTTGCCAAATATTGTTGAACGAATCCATTTCACGTGATGATTTACTCGATGATTGCCAAAGTATTGTTAGTTAATTCTCTTCTAATTCACGTCAGGGAATTTTACTTTTCAGGAAAAACAACTTAGTTATAATACATGTTTCTCGCTTTGGTAACAATATTCATTTTCAAACATTCAGAGCAACAAGTGGTGTCCAGGTGGACAAATTCTCTCTTACACTCATATCGCCATAAATGGATTTGAGCAGCTAATAAGATATCATTATTTTTTTTGTAATTCCCTCTGAGAAAAACGGAAACATGTCTATTTTTAGGTTTGGATGATATTACCGAAGGTAATCTTGTAAGTGATGATGCTAGTCAAGAAGTTGATGCTAGTTCATCCAAAGATGACACTCTAAATAAAGATGACCCATTAACTGACATCTTGAGCCCTCATTTTAATCTGGATACAATGGTTGGCGACACGGGAACTTGTAAGTACCATTTACTCAGTAAAATCCTTCTTTTTTCTTGGTTATTTAATAAAGTTTATGTGGATCCATGATATTTTTATCATTTCATCATCTCTATAAAATGACGTTTTTATTGCATATCTAACCTTCTGTGGTAATTTTTAATAAAATTTTCTTTGTAATGATTGATGTGCCTAATTGTTATAGGCCTTCCTCAAATGGATGGTAAGGAGGTAGAAGATTTATTCAAGGGGGTCTTTACTGATGATGTTGCTGAAAGTCTAGCTGCTGGTAAATATATTTGCTGTCTACAAAGAAGAATTGTTTAAAGCTATAACAAAATATACACAATTTTTCAGCATATTTAATTTTCGTCTAAGCTTAATTTTGTAAAATATATCTTTATTGTTTATGCTTTAGGAGAATTTGATTTATTTGCAGCTTCGGAGCCGACCTTCTCTATTTCTGCAAACACTATTCCTCAAGCTCCGGCAGCTACTATTCAAGCTCCAGTCCAACGCCCTCCACTGCCTACCACCCTTCGCATGTCTTCACCTTTTAGTGTTCCGCCACCATCCCCATATCCGTCAGAATATAGCAGGTTAGTGCTTCAAGTAATTTTTTAACATTCAGATATTGCCTTTATTTGCTTGTATGTTTATATCGTACAACTGTAATTCAGTAGTCCCCAGTTTAGTCCTGGATTTTCGGAACCACCACCTAGCCCTTGGGTGCCCCCAGAACCAGACGTTGAATCGCCCTCTTATAACCAAAGGAGCGTCCTTAAATGGGAAAGCGATGAGATTTTAGGTGCAAATGCAACAATATCAGCTGTTCTGTATGCTAATATAAATCATCCAGATTTGAAAAACGACTATCCTAGTGAGTATTGTTGCTAATTGTTTTTATTTCGACAATTTCTTTGAAGTATTGCGCGTAAAAATAGACACCAATCTTCTGACTGCTTTGAAAAATCTTATTTCAGCTTGGACTGACCGTGCCAAGCAAATTGCAAAAATATGGCGTGGTTTGCCATCGGAGAAGCGGACCCAATATGTTGTAAGTTTTGGCCACTAATTTCTTTTTGCTAAATATTTACTGTTGAATTTTATAATTGTCAGCATTTTTTTTACAGCAAAAAGCCCGTGAGAATAGAGCTGCTTGCAGAATTCAGAAAGCTCAACAGGTAACTTTTTCCATTGTAGCTGTCTTGTTATGGTTTTGGGCTCATTGTGGTGCTCTCCAGTTTATGAATTGTAATAGTTTTATAAGGTTTAGTAGGTTTGGATTTTTGGGGCATGCATTTTTTATTGATTTGACCTAGTTGTGGTTGGGTGATCTTATAATGGTGGTTTTGCTGAGAATGACAAGGCATTCCACTCTTCTTAATTGCTTGCGATTTATCTTAGTTTTTAATTGATAAAAACCAAGCCTTGCTTATTATGACTTTTGCTAATATTCAAGATTTCAATTAATATTTTATTATAATATACATGCATTTGCACGTGACTGCGGTTTGATATTTGAATTGTCCTCCATCAAAACTAATTTCCAAATGAAAAAAGCATGCCTATTTTTCATGTAACATTTTTTCCTGGTAAATCAATTTTGAATTCTGGAAATAATCAAGAAATTTCATGAAAGACATCCACAAATCTACAAACATTTTATTCTGCACATTTAGCTCATCGATTTTTGTTGAATAATTTAATTAAAATAGGAGATAGTATGACTTGTTTGTCCTTGCTTAAGTTGTTGAACTTCAACTCAACAATTTAAGCTAATCATTTCTCTCTTGGTAATATTGTAATATTTTTTCTGAAACAAATTGACGTTGACTGATCTTAAATTATACTGCATTTTGCAACTCATAATTAAGTGGATGTAATTTGTGGCTCTCTTACTAACAAATGTAATCACGACAAAAAAAATCATTACTTACCATCATTCTGTTCAGATGAAAGATAGTGGCAACTCTGCCACCACCAATGTCACCATCCCCAAACAGGGCAAGCGTCCCAAGCAGGGTACCACTCCCCCTGAACCGCCCCCCGAACCTCCTGAAGTTATTGCTACTCCTAATTCTCCTCGGCGCCCTCCTATTCATGAAAAGGAACAGGATCGTATAGTACGGGAGCAGAAATCACAGCGAGAACAGGAGCAAGAGCGACAGTGGAAACAATTGCAGACTCTTCGACAACATCAAGCACAACAGCAGCAACAGATTCTACAAGAACAGCGAGCACAAGGTTAGTGACACAGTTCTCTGGTTCTGATCATTTTGAAGTAGTTTATTTTCATGTTATATTTAATGTTATTTTTCCTTTTAATGAGTTTTTGTAATAGCCTAACAATTCATATAACTGAGACAATTTCTTACAATTCCTAAACAAGATTTTTGTTGCATTGTCTATTATTGAAAAAATATAGCATTTCACCAAGCACAGTTGAAAGCGCATTGTTCGGTGAGAGTTTTGTTGGATCAACGGATTTGGCTCTAGATGCCAAAATGTTAAATGCTGTTGCTCAACCTCAATTTGATTGCTTTTGCACAATGAAGCAGTATCCTTAGGATTTCTGTTTTATTTTGAACAATTCTTCATTCTTAACAGTCACCTGACCCTATTCACTCGTATTTTGAAGCTCGTCCGTGATACCCTGGTTCCAATTGTACTTACTGACTTGCATATTCTTTCAAATCTTCTCGTATCTTGTTCAAATAGTTGTGCCAACTCAACCCAATCCTCTTCCCACGCTTCCAGCCATGGCACGGATGCAGCAACAGCAAATAATTGGTGGTGAGCAATTAAGAGGTCCAGTGGGACAGACATCAGGTGGACCCTCTACTCCAACAACTCCTACAAGTCCAGGACAGCTAGACGTCTATGCTTCTATGCCGGGTACCCCTATGCCATGCTCACAGAGTACATCAGATGTGTTAGTCGCCCAGCAGCCTCATGTTCCCCATCCAACCTTGGCTCATGATACCCAGCTTCATCCAAGGGCTCCTATGCCTAGCCAATTAAACGTTGCTACTCCTCAGGTATTGTTTGTTACACTTCATTGCATATACTATAAAACTTAGGTCAAGCAATAATGCAGCCCATACTATCGCCTGAAATGGATGATTATGTTTGCCATTTGAAATTCATTAGGTGAACAATATGCGCAGCTAATTTAGTTGACATATGCTGTATATTTTAGGGTCAAGCAGTACCCCCTCCTCTATCACCACATTCTCTGCAGTCTCCACCTGCTGGTATTTCCAAGCTCAATGGACCATTTACGCCTCCTATCCAAGTTTCTCGTGTACGGCCACCGATCGATCCAACACAGATGCATCCATCGATACGAATGCAATGCGTTGATCCGTATGCACAGATGCCTGGCACACCTCGTCCTTCGACAGGCCATGGACATGAGCACTTCATACGACCACAAATTCAGCACCGTCAGATGAACCCGCAGATTGGACGTCCACCTGTGAGATTACAAGACCCGTATGCCCGACAGCCATTTACTCCTCGTCCCCAACAACCGCTGGAAATGTACTGCAACCAACCTTCTCCCGTGCCTACCACAAAGCCACACATGGCCCAAGATATATATGCAAAGCAGCCAATGACGCCACGTCCATCATCCCAAGACTCGTTAGGTCCGCCTACTCCCCGCTCGCAGGACGTTTTCCATACTCCTCCATCCACTCCCCATCCTCAACCACCTACCCCAGAAGCCTATGTTCAGCCTAGAACCCCAGTTTCGGAACCCTTTCTACAGCAAGGCATGATTTCACGGCCTGCTCAGAGTCCGTTTTCTCCTCCTCAAACTCCCCATGCAGCAGTGGAAGGCTTCACTAAGCCCTTGCAAAGTCACGTTCAGATGTCGCCTGATTCTTTCGGAGCACAGCTTCAGGCGCAACGGACAGGGCACCAACAAGATCCCTATGCCCAGCAACCGCAAACTCCTAGACCTGTCCTTCAGCAGGACTCGTTTGTGCATAACTCGTCAGCTCTGCGTCCACAGTTGCAGTCCCAGGAACAATATGTCCAATCGCCTCATACTCCATGCCCTCAGGAGCCTTTTACGTCACCAGTAGGTACACCCAGACCGCGGATGAAACCTAGTCCTGTTGATCCCTTTTCCCAAAGCTCCAGTTCCCCTCATCAAGTTTCTCCAGTCTGCGATTCCATTTCAACTCCTCTTCAGCATCAGCAAAGTGCTGAACACTTCAATCAGCCTCGTACGCCGACAACACCCTGTCCCAGCTTGTCTCCGTTAGAAGATCCCTATGCTCAACCCCCAATGACGCCAAGATCCCACCCGCCAACTCTGTCGCCAGTAGCAGGGCCAAACAGAAGGTCTCTCGAGCAGTTTCCTATAGCAGGACATCTTGACAATGAGTCAACTATACCTGAGCAGCTTTTACGAGTCGGAGGGATGAACGCTTCTTCTGTGGCTATGGAGCCAGAGCGTGCTCAGTTAATGGCCCGTCAGCAGCTGCGTGATCTGTTGCAAAAGCAGCAAATGAAAAAACATATTGAACAGCATATGCGAGAGCAACAAAGCCAGATGCCATTAAGACACTGGCCCTTGGGTAACTAACAACCTTTTACCAGATCTCTATTCTTGTTGTAATGAGTGTCAGCCATTATTAATCACATTATCAATTGTTCCATGTTTACAGAGCAAGGATCTGAAACCGGCGATAGCGTTAGTGGATTACAGAATCAGCTGCAACCTCAGCCAGCCATGGAAGGGCCTGAAGGCATTAGACCAGGAAATTCTCAGCTGGTTAGACCTCTCTTAGAGATGCAGAGACATGGTTAGTAATGTATACTATTTTGATTGTTATTTATTATGGTACACGATAAGTTATTTCAAGCGAAATTTGATTTTAAATTCAATTAATGTTATCTATGCCAGTATTTGAATTTCAAGGATTAATAGTTATTAAATACAAAATCAAGCATTTATTTGGCCTTTTTTTTCCATGCAATTTTTGGCATCAAAAAGCTATTCATCTCAAAACAGCCATTGAAAGTAAAACTGCAAAGTCTGCTAAACATGTCTTTTTTTAACCTGAATATATGTAGGTCTGACAGGAGTAGGTACACGCATGATCCCGATGGACAGCGGTTTTCGGCAGCCTTATCCACCTAATATGCGACCACGCATGAACATCCAATCAGCAGTTGCAGCACCAGGGCAGAATGTTGGGGGTCAATCTCTTCATGGACAACCACAAACAATGATAGGGCAATTCCCTCATTCTGGTCAAGGACAAGATCCTCGACTGCAGGTAAGTTTGTTTTTATATGAAAAGATTAATGTTGTGTGTTTTGTTTTCTCAGACTTTGTTTTTTTTTAGGGAATTGCTTCCAATGACCCTCAAATCAGAATGGCATTGCTTCAACAGCAACGGTTAGTTCACCCTGGTCAGTTGCGGGTTGCTGGTCCGAGAATGGCAACAGGGTTTCAAAACAGTCAGGGTAACAATCCAATGGATCCTTATGGCCATCTTGTCCATGCGCAACAACAGCAGCTTCAACAGCATAGAATGCCACAGCAAGTACAAGCTATGGCTGGTCAAATCCGGCAAGGTCAAATGGGAATTCCTCAAGGATCTCCAAATAAAATGGGAGTTTTTAGTCAGCCTATGTTGGGGCAATTACAAGGGCATCAATTATCCCAAGGCATGATACGCCAGGGCATTATTGGGCCGAGGATTTCTTCATCAAATGTTGGCATGCAGCCGCATCCAACGAATCTCATGAGTTACAATGTTTCAACTACGGAATCTGTACCAGTCCCCCGCAGCCCATCCGCTATTCCCCAGCAAAGTCCTCAACAGATTGGAAGTAAGTAAATTTGAAACGTTAATTCAAATAATGCTATGGACTAGATCAAAGCGCTCCAGCCAATGACCTGCAGAAAATGTTAAAATTAATCCAATAAGATTTAACCTATTTCTTTGGTGTTAATTATTGCAGCTATTGTCCAGCCTCAAATTCAGGACCACCAAATCACTCGCCCTGGAATGAGTGACCACGACCAATTACTAACGACTGATTTAGATTCGGATATTGACAATGCAGCCAACACAGACATTCCAGACGTTCCATTACAGGGAGATGCTACGACAGCTGATAATGTTGCTGAAGAATTACGCAAAATTGAAAAAGAATCCCAGGAACCTTCTGATCAAAAAGTTGCAGAACCTGAAGATGATTTTGATGATGATGAATTGCTTGGTGAGTGTTTTTTTTATTTTTTATCAAGTTGAGACAGTATATTTACAAGAGACGATAAGTGCACATTTAGTTTTGAACAGTTGTATAAGTTTCTTTTGGGCTTTCTTTTTGCAGGTCTGGGAAATGATTTCAATATTCTTGAGTATGCTGATCCTGAGTTGGATAAGGATATAGTTGGAGATGGCAAGAAGACCAATATCTTAGATGAAAATTTAGATTTGGATGACAAAGATGAAGATCTTGATGAAGAGGAAGAAAAATCAAAAATGGGCAGTCCTGATAAAGTATCAATGATCAAGAGGGAGCTTGAAGAAAATCCTCAAACTGGACATCTTATTCCAAAAACTGAACCCAGTGAAGTTGTTACTAAACAGTTAGGCTCTAGTGCAACAGCACTTCGTCCAACTACTGACTTTCAGGTAAGAGGATTTCATTCGCTCATAAGTGCATGGGCTGAGCTAGAATGACACTTGATAGTTGGTGTGATGCCAACATATGTATGCCAAAGAATAACTTCAGTATAATTTATTTTATTATTTTAGGCCAAATTTCTTGAGTTTAGTAAACGTCGTGATATCGAAAAGGCCGAGGAATTAAAAAATAGCGATATATTTGAAGATGAACATCAGGAAACTGGCTTGGGAGGCAAATCGGAGGAGCGTGAATCGAAGGGAAAGCCTGTTGAAAATCTCAGCCGGGCAGGGGTCAAGAACATGCCCTCTGCATCCACTCCGAGTGGGCTGCCCATTCCTGGCATGATGCGTGGCGTCGCACCAAGGATGATGCGCCCTTATCTACCCCAAGAACCATCCGCACATAATCCCCACACCGTAATGCCAATGCATCAACGTCCACCTGTTGGACAATTCGGGCAGTCGATGTCAATGCCATCGGAATTACATCAGCAGTTACCACTAGGGCCTCAACAACCTAGACTCGTTCAGCCTCCTCCCTATCAAGCAGTAGTGTCCAGGCCGCCACCCCCATATCAAGCGATGGCTAACGTTAGAGCGCAGTTGCATCCAAGAGCATACAGTGGCAAGCCGATGATGGGAATTCCTGGACACAGCCCAGGCCCTCAACTCGTCAATGCTGTTCCACCTCACATAATGTCACCAAATGTGTCTCAGCCTCGGCCCGTTCACGCACCCGAACAACGTCTACTCCTAGAAGACTTATTAGAACAGGAGAAACAAGAGCAACTGCGCTCTCTGCAGCATACTGGCCAGTTACCACAGAATAATGGCCTCTTACAACAGCCTTTTGTGGACGACAGTTTATTAGGTGAAATTGATTTGGAAAAGCTGAAAGCTGATGTGTTGGGAACTACAGGTGCCGTTAATATGTCACCACCAGGGCCTGCAGTACCTCCCCAAGGCATATTACCACTACAACCTACTATTCCAAGTTCACCATCATTGAGAACACCTTCCCCATCTCAAGGTCCAATTCAGAGCACTGGGCTATCAGTCATGGGATTGGGGCATCCAGATAACGTTCATGGTATGGGATTTCAAGGACGACCTAATGTCCCTCCACAATCAAACATCGGAAAAGTTGGTCCTCGCTTGGTGGCTCCTCAGGATCCTGGAATTCATCCTGGTAAGTTATTGGTTAATTTTTCTATGTTGATTGGAAAGCTAATTCTTTGTAAGTATATCAGAAGCTTTTAACCTAGCGTTAGTTAACTACAAATTGCATTTGAATTATTTCTTTAAAGCAGTGTTGTGACTATTAGCACATCTAATTAACGGCACATGCTACAATACTAAACAAAGCCGTCAGAATCTAGATGGACAGCTCAAATCATAGCTCGTTGTTCTTACATGTGCATCTTAGCAAATTTGTTGCATCTGTCTTCATGAAAACTACAGTAAAACCTTTCTGAACTAATATCCTTGAGACCCGTTCTGAATATTAGTCTAGAAATTGATTTGGACAGATTGGGGACAGGGGCTTATCAGTTGGAAACTGCTTTTATTAGCCATTTACATTTGGCGCCCAGGAAACTTAGACAATCGCTTATACCAAGTACAATCCGAACTAAAACCTAGTTTTACAACGTAGATAATATGTGAAAACCGCGATGACGTGTTGCTGTATAGGTCATTTAACGAAAATGAGAATACCACGTTATTTAATTATCGCGTAGACTTTGGTTTATCCTCAGTATTAGGCCGCCAAATTGTGCTGGTACATTTAATCTACCTGCATTTATTGGATGTCCCCCTGATATTTTACCCTTTACGTTTAATATTTTGCCTAATTTTCTGTAGTACAAACTGTAATATTAGTTTGCAAAAGATGTGGGACCAATAAAAATGAATGCAAAAATTATTGAATATCATGTTTTGGGAGGCTAAATAAATTTAACATGATCCCACGTAATGACCGGCACCTGAAATGCTTTATGCATCCAGTTAGTTAAGCAATTGTTGTGATATTTTCTGATTTATCTTTATTATCCTTTAGGAGTCTTTTCATGATACCACATGATATATTTTTTTGTAACTGCAAGCGTTCTATTGACTTTTCAGCCTTAATGCTAACTCCTCGACATCCCTTTCCCATCGCAAGTTTGCCTCCGCCACCAATCCCACCTGCCGAACTAGTTACTGAGGCTGACCGACAACAGTATGCACAGTATGAGCATTGGCTGCTTCAGCAGCAAAGGTACCTCGCTAACCAACAAAAATATTTTGAAACGGAAGTTGGCAAATTGCGTAAAACTAGAAAATCACTCAACACAAAGCAACGGAATCTACGGAAAACTGGACAAAGTCTTGCAGAAAATGATGCAAGGGAGCTGGAAAGAATTACCCGGGAACAAACTGGCTTGCAGAAACAGCTTGACCAAGTAAATAATTATTTCATTGAATACCTTCCCTTCTGATAACCAAGCCCTTACGAAGTATATTTTATACTTTAGTTCCGAAAGCAGTCGCGGCAACATACCATGGTTATGCAAGAATTTCAAACTAAGCAACAAAAACGGCAACAGCAGATTTCACTGCAACAATCTTCCTTATGCCCGCCTCAATCGCCTATGATGAGTGTAAGTTCTTAGGTTTTACAGAAATATCTTTTGTCAGTATGTCTGCTATTTCAGTTGAAACTTGCATAGAAATTTTGTCTTTAAAAAAAACTTGTTGAATTTGATTTGCAGGGACCGTCGACTCCAATGTCACCGTTAATGTCCCCATCACCAATTGGGCCTTCCCCCTCCCCACTGAGGCAGCAGTCACCTTCTCCCATGATGCAGCATTCACCTCTTGGTCCTGCTCCTTCTCCTCTAATGCAACATTCACCGCATGGACAACCAGGGTTTCAACAGTCATCACCAAGAATGCAAACACCAACCCATGAGCAACAGGTCATGCGATCTTCTGGTCTGCAAGTTTCACAGGCATGTCATCTTGCAGTCAAAGCATTTTAGTGTTATTGATTGATTCATTCACAGCATTAAAGTATAATAAGTTTTCATTTTCTTAGGAGGATAACAATCCATTTAGTGAAAGCTTTCAACACAGGGAGCTCCGTCCTCAACTCATTGGACGTCAGTTGCATCACCAGCAAAATCCAGGGTTGTGCCCACAAGATGGTTAGTCAAAATTCCACCAATTATTAAATAGTTTATTGGTCGAGTGAGAAGAGCTTGCTTGGTTTTCAGGTTAGACACAAAAAAAGATTTAAACGAACGTGCATTATGTTTTAAGTTCATTTGGCAGCCTTTGTGGTTGATGGTAAGAAGAAAAATTTGTGAAGACATTTTATTTTAAGGTCTGTTAGAGAATGCCACCATTAAAAACACCTTGGAAACATTGTCGGTAAACTGCTTTGTTGAAAAAGAAACAACAGAGATATTCGTTGAGTGCAGAGTAATCATTTTTAGAAGTATATTTGATGAGGACAGTATGATAAATTGGAAAATAATGTATTTCATGTCATTGTACGAACCTTAATAACGATGGATTACGTTTTGAAAATGATAATGCAAACGTTAATTGGAATAGTGATTTTAATGCCGATTTCTTTATGATGAGATAGTTGATTTTTAGTTGATAAACAGCGTGCAAAATATGAGCAGTTGTCCTGACTTTATAGAAAGGTAAAAAAAATAAAACCAAACCTAATGTTGATACCTGAATTTTTATCATATTTCTTCTGCTCATCACTTAATATGAATTAGTTTTGTCAAAATTATTTTTTAGTAGGAAATGAGGGAAATTGATAAATATGGTTAATCTAGACAGAGTTTCTTTTGTCTGATTGAACTCTGGATATATTTTGCTTAATAGTTTTTAATGTAATTATTTAATGCATGACATACCACTATGCAGTAGTTTTCCAAGGTATACATTTTTAATTTTCATGAATTATTTTAATCGTTGCTAATTTCTCGCACAAAATAGAATCAGAAGATTGTAAGGGTACATCACAACAAGTTACTTGCTATCGTGAGGAAAGCGTGCAGTTTCCGGCTAACGCAAATCCAAATTGGAGTCAGGCATCTCGTCCGGCATGCAGTTTACCTAATGAGTCAAACGCCAAGCAAATGCCGCGATTTATTCAAGGCGTTGGCCAAAGAATGTTAACGTCTTTAGGAGTTGAACTTCAACAACAGCAACAACAACATCATCATCAGCGGCATTATTCTGGTATATTTTTGACTAAACCAATCATTGTTGAGTTATGGATATTGAATGTTTCACATTAACTCATGTTACTTTTAAAAGGAGGCCCATCAGCTTCGCTGGAGATGGGGAGCCCACAAGGTACTCCATCTGGGGGAGCACCACATTCAAGTCCTGCTCATCATGTGGGACAATCTCCCACCCATTTTCAACCGCAATCACCTAGCTGCAGCCAGACAGGTTAGGTTAAATTTATTTTTTGAGCAAGGAATTTCAACTACATTTCTTCACTTTCATGCCAAACTGTTTCTTCATGAGATATGCCAGAAATTTTTATCAATCATGCAGTATTTTAGGCGCTCCTGAAATATTCCAATAAGATACATTTTATTCAGAAATTGTAAGGTTTTTAATGTAACTAACTAGTCATCAAACTAAATACAAAATGTTCGTGTTTATGCAGAAAGAAACATTACCACGCCTGTCGGAAATCGAATTCAAACTCCGTCTCCCAGCTTGTCTATGATTAGTCAGATTGATTCCACAAATTCTGCATCGGTTAATACTCATGGAAGTCAGCCAGGAAGTCATGCAGGATTTCAGCACCTCCAACAGACCTCCCATCAGCATGGCCAGCAGCAAAGCATCCCAGGCAGTCCTCATATTTTGAGCCATTTAGCTATGCAAGATGTGCTTAATGAAAGAGTGAAACAAACATCAGTACAAGACGGCAGCACTGGCAGTCCTCGTGGTTATGTTTCATCAGCACAAAGTCCAGATGGACATGGAATGTTGTCTGGGAGATTAAGAAAACAATCAAATGTGGAAAATGCTTCAAAGGATGTACTCATGGGGTCGCGCAACGAGTTTGAGCAAGACGACTCCAACAACATGCGCTCTTTGTCTAATCCCCATCAGTTAATTACTGGAAGTGTTTCAGATAATTCAGAACGCCCAACTTCCTCAGATAATCTGAAGCCAAATGAGACTAATGATTATTCTGGTAGTTGCAATTCTAAAATTCCTCCTAATCATCAAAATCTAGCAAGCTCGTTAAATGTCAGAGGAAATTCGCATTTTGGAAATGAGACGCATATGCAGTCAGCATTGATTGCACACCCAGGACACAGCCCACACAGTACATCCAATGTTAGTGCCGGTTCTCACTTACAAACTATTGCAGCCTCTCTGGCCAGCACTACTTACACAGTCAGTTCCCAACTCATGAGCAACTTTCCAAATGTTCGTGGTCAAGGCTTTGTAGGCAGCAATCTACGGCCTGGCAATCCTGGTGGTGTGCATGATTTCGGCAATTCACGGCTGTCATTAAATCTCTTCGCTGGAAACAACCCCAGTCATGTAGGGTACGGAAGCAGTTCAGGAAATCAACTTAATGCTGACAGTTTAGAAGATCCGCACGCTTCTGTCAACCCCCACAATCAAGAAAACCTCAAAGCTGGAGGAAATTTCAGCACGCCTGGTAGTCCAATGGATAGAACTATTGCCAGTCCTCATGGCAGTAGCAGTCAGTTGCAGCAGCATCCTGGACATCCTCACGGTCTTGGAAATTCACGCGGTGGAAATAATCATCCAAATCCTATGACTATTCACAGTAATGACAATCATCAAAACCCTGGACATCCTCTTAGTGGTAGTGGGAGTCCACATAATCCTGGTACTCATATTGTGGGCATTTCGGGAAATCCCCATGCTGGCCCTAGACCAAATCCTGGAAATCCATTTGCTGGAGGCCAGCCTCATAACCATGGAAACCTCGTTAATCCTCACAATGCTGCAAGTTCCCATGGTGCTGGAAGTCTTTATCAGGCTGAACACCAAGGAAATCCTAATGGTGGAGATAATTCCCAAAATCAAGGAAATCTGCAGGGCAATAACCGACGTGTACATGGAAATCTACCAGGAGGAAGTATTGATGCTATTCGGCATGTAATTGGAACTTCATCCATTTGTTCGGCGTTCTCTGGCCTTTCTTCTACTGTTGAAAACAAGAAAAAAAGAAAAGTGACCCATGATGCTAAACATAATGACGATGATCAACATGACATAGGATTTTATTTTTACAAACCTTTAACGTACGAAGAGAAAAGGAGTCTTGCTGAAAGCTTTACTGCTCTTAGAGGCAGCAAAAACGGCCTTAAAAGCCACACTATTACAAGATGTCCTCTCGAAAATAATGAAAGCGGTCAATGTCAAGGCGATGGCAATAGCAATGGAGACCACCAAGATACTCTAAGCGGCAGTGGTTGTGCTTTGCCTTCTGCAAAAGATGAATTTAATTTTCGTTGCACCAAGAACAATAATGTCAAGTTTGTTGATTTTAGAAATCATGGAAACAATGATGGAAGTATAAGTAATGATGACAATAGAGACAACAGACATAGCCCTGGAAGCAGTGGAGTCATACCCCTCAATTCTGGGATCAGTGACGATGTACCCCACAATCCCAACAACCATGGCTTCAGCCCTCATGATCATGATAATATTGGACGTGATTCACACACTGCTGACATGCTCAAACTTGGAAGCCTTGAAGATAACCATCCACAACAGCAGCCTGGAAAAAATGGTGTCCTTCCACATCATCCTGGAAACATTGAGGACATCCCACTCAGTCCTGGAAGCCATGAAACAACTGAAGAAAACTTTCCTACATCTGATAATACTAAAGCAGGACTTCACAAAAAGGAAATAGAGAGCGAAATAAAGGATAATATCCATCATATTCATCAGCATTTTGATGAATGTCCACTTGATCATGAAAACAATGATGATGGTTCATGCAAGCCAGATTCACACAGTCATCTAACAAATGAAAGTGATTTGTGCGACATGAAAATCAATGAAAGCATTCCGCACAGCACAGAGACTAACGGGGATTCTGAAAATGTGGAGGAGAGCCCATTCAACTCTCCTATGAATAACAGGAGGGATTCACAGAGAGACAGTTTATGCAATGATTACAAACTCCAAAGTGGCAATGTGGTTGTTCCATTCAATACTTTGGCAACAAATGGGAGCACTACAGAAACCTCTTCAACTAATGATGGAAATTCCCAAAATTCTGGGAACAATGAAGGAAATTCACAAAATTCTGGAAGTAGTGGCAGTGATTCACAACATGGTGGAAATGGCGACAGCTCCCAGGTACCTGGAAACGGTGGAAACAACCCACATAACCCTGGTGACAATGGTGATAATCCAAATAACCCTGGAAACAACGGAGGTAATCCACACTATCCTGGAAAGAGCAGAGACAGTGCACATAATCCTAACGATGAAGAAAATGTTGCTAGCAGTGAAGCTAATCCAGGAAACAACGAAAACGACTCTCAAAATTCTGCAATTGATAATTCCAGTAATCAAGATAATCCACACGATTCTGCACACAGTGAGAATCCAGAACAGCGTTTTGTGGAAAGTGGTCGCACTCATCATAGTCATGAAAGTAAGGAGAATGAGGATGTCTTCCCACATCATTCCATAAGCAGCGCAAATGAGCATAATGATAACGAAAGTGCAGCAATCAGCCCTTCTAAAAGTGGCAACAATGAAGGAGACCATAACAATTCGGAAATCAATGAAGGTTGCCATGAAAATAGCGCAAGCCCATTATCTGAAAGTAAAGGAAACTGCCCTGAAAATTCTGCAAACAATGGAGATGACTCCGAAAATCCTGACAACATTTGTAGGCGACCAAATCCAGGTTTTAGCGAAGGCAACCAACACATTTCCAACAACGATTGGACTTCAGAAAATGCTCGTATCAACGAAAATGCCCGGTTTGACAATTCTGATGGCAATAGCAGCGACCCATTTAATTCTAACAGCAATAGGGCAATTTCATCAGAACCTAACGAAAAAAAACCAAACGATCCTGTAAAAAATAGCGATAGGACAGATACTAATAGAAACGAAGAGAATTGCGAAAAAGATAATCTACAAAATAGTAACCATACTCTAAAGCAAGAGACCAACAAGGACAAGACAAGCAATTTGGGGGAAAGCAGATTTGGTTCAAATCCAGAAGCAGATGCAGTAATTGTCAACAACCCATGTAATCCGGGAAGCATAGAAAGCAGTCTTACCGACACTATAAAGCAAGAAGAGGGTGTTCGTAAACCTTGCGATGATCCCGGAAATTTGCAAGAAAGTAGTAACACCAACTTTAATGAGGAACGTTGCAAAATGGAAGGCAACCTGGTACCATCTCAAACTATTGCTGACATAGACAGAAGATCGCTGTCTGCAAATCTTCCTGTCTCAGACACGTTGAGAAGCTCCATAGAATCTCAAGCAACACCTGCCATCATGAATGTAATTCGCGATTCTGAAAATCGTCAATTCTCAGACAACGCCAATCGCAAGTTATACAGTGTTCAAAGCACTGCAAGAAATTCCTTTCCTTTAAGTCATTTTGGAAATATTCCAAATCAGAATTACCCAACCAGCCAGAACAATCCCTCAAAAATTCCAAATCTTCAAGCGTCTGAAAGTGACAGCATGGTTCTCGACCATGGAGCAGGTGGCAAAGAACAGCAATCTAATGTTAGTGCGCGTTCTGGATCTCCGCAATTGCCTGATTATGCTTCCAACCGCCAAACCTCCGGAGATGCCACGGTTGCGAGCCTATCCCAGCAACATCTAGGAACATCAGGGAAACTGCAGCAGACCACTTCGGAAGACAGACAGCAAGGCACTGCACGCAAAAGTCCCCAGACTGCTAACTCCGGCGAAAAACTTTCGACCGATAATCCAATCAATTTTCAGAACGTTCAGTCGCCTAGGCACTTCATCTATTCGCAAAGCCTTAGTCTTGGTGATAACCTGGATCTCGGGGGCCCCAAACAACCAGCTGGCATTCCTGTTCAGAGGAGACAAACTGCCGACAATGTCACTGGCCGCACTTCTGAAAGCAGTGCTTCCAGCTCAGTTCATCCTTCTCCTACAGATTTGCAAAGTCTACTGGAAGATTTTGGGCGTGCGTCACAGACGATCGAATCGCCTGAGAGCAGCACGGCGGACAACACCCCTTCGACGCAGTCTTTCAGCAATTTTCAACCAGCCACAAGCCACGGTATATTTTCTCGCACCGCACCCGTTACGTCTACCTCCCAAATCAGCAGCGAAAACGTTTACGCTCGCCAGCTAAGTGCTCTGCCTGATGAAAGGGTTGGCTTTCCTGGAGCACAGCCCCCTACTGGAGGCTATGGTAGTCCAGCTGTTTGCATGGCCCATGTCGTTACATCCCTTTCCCAAGATGCACGTTACTCGCAGCCCTCTTCTGCCGGAAATGTATCTTCTGCTTACGTCGTTTCCAACATCAGCAGCTATACGAGTCAAACGGGTGCCCCTCGAGTGGCTTATGCTGTTGGAGCGAGACCCGGAGGAATGATGGTACGAATGCCTTTGTCGGTGGCCCAGAGACAAACCCTCAACTCACAAGTTGTAACAATGTCGAGCCAAAGACCAGAGCTACAACATACCTTCTCGCCCCAGTTTCGTGGCATGGCAAGTAACCAGAATTTGGTTTCGCAGGCTAATTTGCGTCCAGCAATTTCTAGAGGCATGCAATTGCCAGGCAACCAACGCTTCGCTGTCAATGAACAGGTCGGACAACCGCAAATTCAGTTGCCACCACGGCCAATTGTTAACCTTCAGAGGCCTGGACCGCCGTTTGGACTCCGACAGCCTCCAGTAAATTCCGCTGTTAAACCAATGCAGGGAGTCGGCAACCGGTGCGCTTTTCTTCCTAGTGGCGTTCTTCGGGTTTCACAGGTTGGCCTTCCCAACTCCTCAGTGTCTTCTTCGCCCGGTTCCATTGCACAATATCCGCCTTCCTCTTCTCCACACACCGGACTGTCTTCGACCACCACCACACAACCGTCGTTTTCATCCACTCAAGATCCTTCCGTAACGGCAGGGCATTCCTATTTAGCATCTCCTGTTCCAGCTATTTCGCCTTCCTCAAGCTCATCTCATTCCACCGATGCGCTCACTAAAGACCAGGCGAGAGTTGAAATCAAATTGGAGTCAACAGGAAGCCCAGATTGTTTACTATCCATTAAGCAGGTAAGAAACTGTTTCAATCCTTGTACTTTGATTAAGTTGCCTTGCGGATCAATAATTTTACATAAGAAAATTTTAGTTTTATTGGCCCACGCTAGCATTTTCCCGCCATGTTGCAACACATTTTTTAGATTTACATGTATGCCACTTTCAAAGCAAAGCGACCTTATGTAACTGTTACATGTACAGTAAATATATTTTGGCGCGCCACCTCAACTTTAGGTTTGTATTAATACCCATGCTGCTGATACCCAGTCTTGCCTTGTTCATCTGATGCTTTTTGTCGCAATTATTAAGATTTCTTTAGAAAAAAAACTTATTTTATCTTCATTTAATTTTAATGATAAACTATTGTATACTGGGACTCAAAAAGAACTTGATCTGCATAGTTTTAACGGTTGAAAGGTCATTTATGAAAATGCTTGGAAAACTCGGGTAACCTTTCAACCACTAACTGTGCACTTACATGTATGAATGTGGAATGTTGGTGTTTCAATTGGTCGTTTTATTTCTCCAAGGTTAAACTGTTTCAAAATGTGCACACAAATTATAGATTTCATTTCTTAAATAACCAAATTTGTGTTAATCATTTTCTGTAAGTATTAGAAAATGAGAATCTGCTGCAACCAAATCGAAAATGATAAATCTTTTGCTTTGCCTATGTGCATATAATTGTAACTAAAGTGAAGCAAGTGTGCATGTGTGGGTGACTATTGTCGAGGCATTTACTGCAATTTTATCTCCCCCATTGCCTCACTTCGCACTACCTTTATATTGCAGGAAGTTAAGTCCGATATAATTAAAGGGGATAATAAGGGGAATGTTAATATAGTGACAAAATCTGGTGACACGCCTTTTACAAGCTGCGCTTTTGCAAGAGGACAGCCCCCTGTGGGCATTAGTACCATCTCACGTAGTTCTTGTACAGCGGAAACGAAAAAGGTTGCCCAGGACAACAAAACACCGGGTAACTTGATAAAAAAAGTTGTCATAATCTTTCTTGATATGTTGCTCGCTCTTTTGCTAAAGCATGGCTGAATGTGTTTTACTTCAGTTGCTTTTGGGGATAGAAGAATCCCAGATAATCAAGAAGGCACACCTCAGAATGCTCTGCTAAAGCAGCTTTTGCAGACTTGCCAACCCCAATCCAATCCGAGTTTGCCTAAAAAATTAGCAGATGTAAGTTGAGCGCTATTCACGGTGTCTGCTCGACTTTCAATGGTGGATGGTTCACACCTGTTTTACGATTATACTGAATTTTTACATTTAATTACAGGAATGTAATTTGGACTCTGCCCACGTGCCCACCACATCAACCACCACTGAACAACAATCCAGGTTTGGAATGCCCATTAAAATACCGAGTACCACTGAGAAGGGTAGGACAGATGAAGCGTCAAACGCTGAGAAATCTCAGGACGAAAGGAACCTTTTTGGTAATTAATGCATCCTGACCCAACAAGTATTGTAGCATATAAACTCTGGTTCTGTTAAACAAATTTATTTTTTTTTCTACTTATTTAGACACACGGCAGCTGCAAGGGAATGAAGATAGTGCCAAACCAGCTAACAAGCGGAAACAAAGTGGACAAGCAAAGAGGCAGCCTAAACCAAAAACAAATAAGGAAGGGGCCCCACCTAAGAAACGTCCTCGCAAAGGTTCCTCTGCAAAGCCACCAGAAGAAACTTATGATTCATACATGGAAACCACTATGGTGCAGTTATGCGCTTTGCCAGCCCTCCGTATCTTAGAGCCTGCTGTTCAAACTAGTTTTAATGTTTGCCCAGCATTTGGCAGTGGCAATCTTAACTCATGTATGCTGGATATCAATTATTTTCTTTTAATTATAAACGTTATCCATTCTGCTTTATTACAATATTAGAGCCTTTGTTTTCTAGCTGACAGCAAAATCAAGGGCACCTATGGCAACTGTACATATCAAAACCATGTTGATTTTTACTCAACCACACCTTTTGGTGACCATCCGCCAACACCAGCAGTCAGTTTGCCTCCTACTCCTCCACCGCAGCGAGGCTTTTACAATCAGGAATTTCCTTCACACAGCCGTGGTAGATAATATTGTGTTTTTTCAAACTAAGAAATTATATCAAAGTTGAACTTTAGTAGTGTTTTGTATTTTTTGTATCGTGAAATATTGTATGTCTTGTGCCTAATCTAATTGTTTCATATACTTGAGATTAAGAATAATTTTTTTTTTTAAATTTGCATTGTAGTGCAATTGATAAATAACTGATTTCTCGAAATGTAATTTTAGGCTCCAATCTTGAACTTGGTATTACCATTGGACCCGATCCAAGACATCCTGTTGAGATACCTTCGTGCATTCCAACTCCGCCTCCATATTTGGATAAACTTGGAAGGTAATGTTAAAAAATCAAATGAACAAACCTATCAGGAAGATTCTGGATGACATTGGACAAATTTAAATGCTTTTTTGCTCGTTCTTGGCAATTTAGGGAAGTGGGATCTCCCGACACGATTATTTCTTCTTCGTCTCCTGAATGTGCAATATTTGATCCACCTTACAAATATCCTGGACTCAGATTGATTGAGGTTGACAGTTCCAAAGAGGATAACGACACAAGTTCTTCACCAATCATACCCCTGTTTGCCCCTATTCCTATTAGAGGCAAGTTAATATTTTTGCAATGAAACTGCATAATGAAGCGTCATTTTTTTAAATGTGGTATTTTGCTTATAGCTCGACCTTTGTTTATCGAGGAAAAATTAAAAGATTTCTATGAATTTGATGACGATGATCTGAGCACAAAGGTAAGTTCTGGGCTTTATTTGTTTATCACAGCCAGTAGAATTTCATTATATGATTCGGTAACAAAAATACAAGTTCATTTTTAAATCTTTAGGACAAGGAGAATTTATCGATTGGACAATATAGAACAGAAAAAGAGGTTATGATGTTGAAATCAAAATTGGGAATTGCACCTCCATCCCCCTTGAAAGATTCTGGCAATGTTGCAATAACCTTGACCTTAACATCAACGGCTGCAGAAGATATTCGTGGGGTGCTTTCTGCTGTTGCTGGTTTGTTGAAAATCCCAATTCCACTTTCGTTTGAAATCACTGAACGAACCACTACTCCTCCAAGCCAGAAACTCGGCTTATATAAAAAAGGTTAGTATGTCGTACATGCTTATCTTGATTTTTTTAAAGGCGCCATCAAATACTTTCTAAACGTCTTATAAAAAGATGTAGGTAAATTAACTGTAACAATTTTTTCACCTGCAATGTTAAATGGCTCGTATGAATGATTTTTTCAGGAAGAGACTTGTCTACCAATATTCATTCAATTATTAATGGACAACCCCGATTTTGTCGTCACTGCGATGTTGTCGTGTTAAATGCTGGCATTCGTAAGAAGTTATCGGAGTTGCCATTTTTAATTAAAGATGAACAGGTATGATATTATGTGGCAGGTGTATACAACGAAGTTACGGTATTTACATTGCGTTATATTCTTCATTTTAGGAAGAGGATGAAATAATTTTTTGTAGCACTAATTGCTATTATCAGTTTGCCCTTACTCACCGCACCTTGGATGCAGCAGCTGATAAAGTAAGTTTAAAATTCATATTAAGACCATTTCAATTGCATGAAAAGTAAAAATTTTACATGAAATGTTATCTGGTTATTTAGGAAACTGCCACAGTATTTGATCGCATCCATCTATTTGGCCCCATTCGTCCCAGACTTCAAGAAAGCAAATCACCTACAAGAGTTAGTCCCACTCTAAAAGAAAAAACCACAATCAGTGCAGATCAGCGATCCAACGAAAATGATGATGTAAGATTGGATTTTATAATTAAATATGAATGTTTTGTTAACTATATTAAAGAATCGCTACATCTATTTGATAATGATCAGGACAAACATGACAAAAGCTCCTTGACTAAGGACTATGATGATTCAGATGATAATGCTAAATCTGTGGACTCAACTGTAATAAAGAAAGAACCAACAAGTCCCAAGGATGTTGCCATTGGTAGTTCTAATGCTAGAGTTCGCAAGCTTAGCGAAAGCAGCAAAGACAGTGATTTGTCTGATGTAAGTACGTGTAGGCCTAGTAGTTTGTTAATGATCGTCTATCCCAGATTTAAAAAAGAAGACTTAATGTCGTTTTAATCTGTAATTGCACGAAGTGTAACTGTTTAACCTAATATTTGATATTTACCCGTATAATACCTCTCAACAGGAGCCGGTACTTAAAAAATGGAAAGAACTGAGATGGAAACATTTCAGTGTGACCGGTTTGCCTGCAGGGAAATTCAGCAAGTCTGCAGATGAAGATATTGGCCAGGTATTTGCTGCAGCCATTTTTGTAACAAAAATTACAAACGTATTTCAGAGATACAAATAATGTAATCATTCTTTAATGACAGGTCATGGATCGAACACAAATTTGCATAAGGCCGAAAAAGTTACCAGCGGATTCCAGAGCTTGTGTCTTATGTTTGGAAATGGGTGATGGTTTAACGGATGGTGCGGCAAGGTACTAACTTTTTTATGAATTACGCTAATTTGCTAAGCAGCTTTGTACTATTTATTTCTGGTATTTCAACTTTGTGATTGCTCATTCTTAGATTGTTAAACATGGATGTCGACAAATGGATCCACTTGAACTGTGCCCTTTGGTCAGCAGAGGTTTACGAAACTGTGAATGGAGCATTAATGAATGTGGAGAATGCTCTGAGGCGTGGTCTTTTATTGGAGTGTGGTGCATGTCATCGGAAAGGGGCCACGTTGGGTTGCTTTAGAGTTCGGTGCACCAACGTGTACCATTTCACTTGTGCCATAAAGGAAAAGTGCATGTTCTTCAAAGATAAGGTAGGATACGTTTCATTACTTTTCTTCTTGTTTTCTTGGAATTAACAGGGCGTCTAAGTGCATGTTAGACATCACTGATCACTTGATCCTTGTATTTCCTGTTAGCGTTTACAATACTTTATTTAGAATACATTGTGTGATGGACTTGGCAAATTTTACGATTAGTCATTTTTCCAATACACTATGATATTAAGTTAAATGCATTCCCATAGACCATGCTTTGCCCTGCGCATATTCCCAAGCAACTACCTCCTGAAATCAAAGAAAACGAACTCCAGTCTTTGGCGGTTTTCAGGCGGGTTTACATAAACCGCGATGAGAACAGACAAGTTGCGAGGTATGTTTGGCTATATTCTTACTATATTTTACTTTGCGTGGTTTTTTGTAATTTAAATTTTAAATCATGTTTCCTTTTTTCGCTCTTTCTAAATGACAGTGTGATGCATCGTGCTGATCAAAGTTTCTTACTGCGTGTTGGAAGCTTAATTTTCTTATCTATTGGCCAGCTGCTCCCTCATCAACTGCAGGCATTCCACAATTCCAGCTTCATTTATCCTGTAAGAATGAAAGCCTTAAAAGGTCAAGACAAAATATTAAGCTTTCTCATGAATTTTTTTTTAATCATACAAGGTTGGCTATAAGATAATTCGCATGTATTGGAGTATGAGGCATATTGGAAAAAGATGTCAGTATGTGTGCACCATACAAGACAGTAATGGACGTCCAGAATTCAGGATCCATGTGAAAGAGCCTGGGCATTCTGAGCTTGTTCTTAGTGACAGCTCTCCACGAGGTATGATAATTATTTGAATTTATCAGCCTTATTAATGCATCTGTTTCTACCAGTTTCTTGCATTTGGGGCTCTGTAATTGCTTTGACTCAAAGCATCACTGAAGTTAGTAGGGGTGTGGGAAACCAAAACGGTGGGGACATTTTAAATTTTTTTTCTCCAAAAGGGTTGTTGATTGGTGGGTGTAACTGTTATAACTCAGACACAAGACTAGAAGTATGTTCAATATCATTATTTCACTGGACTTGGCGTTTTTTTGTAACTTTGCACAATACTTTGTCTCGTTTTACCTAGCTGTTTGGCAGCAAGTTCTTGAACCTATTGATAGAATGCGACGGCAAGTAAATGCCATCAAAGTCTTTACAGCATTTATCACAGGAGAAGATCTTTATGGGCTAAATGAGCCTTCCATCCTGCGTGTTATTGAATCGGTAAACTTAAAACTTAATCAAAAAATTTCCATTTTGTTCCCTCTAAATAAAAGGTTGGTTAATGTTATCTTTTATTTGCAGCTGCCTGGTGTTGAATCTCTAGTTGATTATAATTTCAAGTATGGGCGGTCACCACTATTGGAGCTTCCTTTGGCTATTAATCCCACTGGAAGTGCTCGTACAGAACCCAAGCTCCGTACACATTTCAAACGGCAAGTCTTAATTATTTCATGATTAGAAACAAGTTTAGCCATTATATTAATTTATTAAAACAAGGACATTCTCTGAAGTTTATGCATTGGTTGTAAAGACTGGCAAACGGCCTTACCTTAATTCCATTTCTTAGAAGCATGAATTAACTTAAGCTTTATAATTTGCAGACCGCATACATTACACACCAGTAGCTCTTCAAGGTCGTCTTTCCAAACAGCAATTACAGGGCTGGAAGCAGCCTGCCCTTATACCAAGCAATTTGTGCATTCGAAATCATCCCAATATCGCAAGATGAAAGTGGATTGGCGCAATAATGTTTATCTTGCCCGTTCTCGAATCCAGGTAAATTTGTCATCCATCTTTGTTTTGAAGATATGATGGATGTTGGCTTACATAACTGTTGGGTGATTACTTACGTATAGGGTCTTGGCCTGTATGCTGCGCGAGAAATTGAGAAACACACAATGGTTATTGAGTATATTGGATTACTCATACGAAATGAGGTGTCAGAATTACGGGAAAGTTTCTATGAAGCCCAGGTAAGAAATGGAAAATGTGATATATGAAATATTTGTAAGTTTGAAACTATCTCGTCTGGTTTTAGGTCAATTTCGAAAATATTTTATGAAATGCTAGTTATTTTTATGTGCAATTCTTACAAAATTGTCGCTGAATTATAAGATGCCTGTGAGCTAGCTATTTCAAATCTTTTGAAAATTTTCTTGTACAAGTAATGAACATCTGTGCTCTGTATTTGAAGTATAGATAAAACCAGTGTAGCATATGATTTGTTCCTTACACGTGTATTTAATGTTTGCTTTTTAAGAATCAACACATTTACATGTTTCGGCTGGACGAGGGCCGTGTCATTGATGCCACAATGTCTGGTGGGCTTGCCCGGTACATCAACCATTCCTGCAACCCCAATTGTGTTGCTGAAGTTGTTCAGATTGATCGTGACAATCGAATAATAATATTTGCTAATCGACGTATTTCAAGGGGAGAAGAGGTACTTTATTATATTTATTATATATTTATTTGTTAATAAACCCATTGTTTTAGAAATAAGGCAGTTTAGCTCATTGTGCTGACATTGGTGTTTTTTATGAATTAACATAAAAGATTTGATCAGAAAACCACAAATAAACAATGTGTGATGGCATGCAGAATAGGTTGCAATATATACTACTAGTTCATTGGATGTGAAGCTATAGACCTTGCCAGAAAGTCTTAATACTTACATGTATATGGTGAATAACGTTCTGCCTGGTTATTTTTTAATTTCAGTTGACGTATGATTACAAATTTGACATTGAAGATGATCAACACAAAATTCCTTGTTTATGTGGAGCACCAAACTGCAAGAAATGGATGAATTAATCATAGTGGCAGTTCATTTTCCATACTGTTACTAAACTTGTAAAGTAAATCAAATCTCTTTGTAATGTTCACTCGTTGAATTCATTTGTAATTTTTTTCAGAATGCATTTTGTACAGACATTAAGCCTGGAGCACTCAACTTGTTAAAATATCATAAAAGGTCGTGTAAAAATTCAAGTAGCTCTCATCAGATGTTACCAAAGATGCGCAGGTGCAAATTTTTTCTCTTTAATTTGATGTATATACCAACACTTGTGTGTATCCCATTGTAGCCGCATCCTTTAAAAGTTCATTCTTTCATGATCTTCCTGATTATTGTTGCTGTTTTTATTATCCTGTAATCAGATATAGTATCTATACTAGTAGCTTATAGATACTGATTGCTTTAGGACCCATCATTTCACTGGGAATATTGTTTTAAACATTCTCAGTGAAACTTTTCTTTTTTGGATTCGTTTTGTACAAATGTTCATAATCACTAATCTTTGTACATGCTAGTTCCTCTTGTTGAAATCCTTTTTTTATGTTATTGGAAATGCACAAATCTTTGGTAAAGCAGGGTGATCTTTTCATTCACTGTTTGTTGGTTGTTTCATTTAGGATACTGTTATAAACATTGATTTACCATGCACATCAAGTGCCCTTATAATAATATATGTATATACAGCATACTGTACTATGTGTATGTATATATATTGTACCATCATTTTATGCTCAAAAATGAACACCCAAGCTGGTTATAGCACTTAGAAGGTCACTGGCACGAACTAACGACATACGCGTTTTTGACGCTAGTTCAGCATATCATAAAGGAAGTTATAAATTTCAACATGTCCTTTGCACTTGATTGCACTAGATAATTATTGGAATTTATTGTAACGCGACTAAAATTATTTTTCGATTGGCTAAATGCTTTATCAGCCCATTCTAGTCCATTTTAATGAAGGTGGTGATGCTTCCTGTTCTTATTAACTATTTGTTCTAGGAATTCCTGTGCATCAAACCATTAGCATTTACTTGTTAAAGATTTATTCCGTGTAATGCTTATTCTTTTTCATAACATCATTTTCTTCCAAGTAGGATGGCTGTTTGCCTACATTTAATTAATTTCTCAATTGCTAGGCTTAATTATAGCAACACTTTCTATTCTACTAGCACGTGCACATTTGCACTATTTTCATGAAAAGAAAGAGAACTATTTTATTGTATTTGCCCAAATGTTTGGTGCTTTTATATGGTACACTTAATGGTTGTGCACCCTTTTAAGTCCCTTTTGTTAGTTTATTAATCGCATTTGTGTTTATATATCCCACCGTTTACGTGGAAATTTTGGCAGGTCCGAGAAGATTTCGTTTTCAAACACTCCCCTCGTGGTAGTTCAAAATGTGTCATTTTTGTTTTCAATTTGTATAATTTGCCTGAATTGTGTATTTGCTGATTTTAAAACTGATTCGTCCACGTAATCCCTGCAACCATGTATTTCATTGTACATTATGAAAAACTCTTTGTAAATGAAGCCTGCTTTCGGTTGACTGGAGTAAGCATCTATGCAGTTCAGCCTTGAAGAAGTAGCATTTTTCTCACACAAATTTAAGGCAAAATAATTCATCATGTATCATATAAATATACATAAATAAACACTGAACTTTGTTTTTGTGCAATTTTATTACTGCTGTTTTGGCCTAGCACGTACATGTACATGCTTAAAATTAACGCACATATGATTATTTGTTATGGATATTTTCCCCACAACAAAGTAAAGGACGCCTCCGTCATTTCCTGTCTATACTGAAAAATTCCTTCAACCAATAAATACAGTATTTGAGAAGGTTGTGCACGTCATTTGTCCATTTCCAAAGTTCAACGCCAATGGTCATGATCGAATGCTAATCCAAAAAATAAATCGGTTTCGCAATTGCACAGTCATATGTTTTCAATTTCAAACAGCGCCTTTGTGTCTGTCCAAAATGTGCAGCTATTGTTCATTCCCCACGTTTGCATCGTGAGTCTATATACATGTATATAGAAAAAAATGTAAAGAAAGTTCAAACAATTATTGACGGATCAAGTCAATGGTAAGTGCCCTATGAGGGCCCCTACACGGCAAGTAATACTGTCAGTCACGTAAGAATCAGTAGTACTGACAGTATGCTTCAATAA
>JAQGAF010001345.1:0-32117 GCA_034687865.1 Kryphioiulus occultus | reverse complement strand
TTTTACAGTAATCATTCATCATTCATGAATCGTTCATGAATAACCTTATTCAAATGTTCATAATACAGTACCAGTATTGCTAATGTGCTGCAAAGTTATCCAGCAATTACACGTACAGTACAGTACTGGAATTTTAACGTACAGAAACACTAATGTGGTCAACATGGGGAGTTGGTCAACTTTGGAGGTTTTACTGTGTTAGGAAATATTCATGATGGCGAAATCCTTAGTACAACTAGATTCCTGGTATAATTGTTTTAAGCTATTGCTCTAAGACTTCTCACCAATCAAAATTGTTGTATCACGGCAAATTTCCAGACATTACATGAATTACCCTGACGTTTCCATGTCATATCAATTTCCCTGACTTTTCCAGGTTTTCAGATGTACCCTGTATTCGAGATTTACTTGTGTAAACGTAACTAAATGACATTTTGTAGACTGTATGCAGCGATGGCCCAGGGCGGACTCCGTAGAAAATTAAATTTGTTTCCTATTCCAGCTTTCTACGGAGTCTCTCTTGGCTCAAAGTCTCAAAGTTGCACAACAGGGGCCATATTTGTGCCCAGCGAGACTTCCGTGGAAAATCGTTTTTTTTAGCCATTCCATTTTCGTGCCAAAACAAGCACAATAATCCTCATTTTCCAGAAAACACTGGTAAGAAAATCCTTGGATTGAAGGGAAAATTTGAGCTTTCGTGTATTTTGGGCTTATTTATGATTAGGCTCCCTTTCGGCCGTTTTACTTCAAGGTTTTCACTTCGCATAAAATTGATTTATGCCGCTACGTCTCCATTCCGCATGGTCGAGCTCCTCCCCCGCCACCCCTAGGAGCTGACCGCCAGCTGACCACTGGCCGAGATGCCCGGGCTGACCAATCGATCCACATGTGCGTGTCGCATCATCTGCATGTTTAAATCACCGCGAACTTATTTGCATACGATGCTATTTTCAGAACAAAATCTCCGAATATACATCGTGTGACGTCATTAAACCAAAAACTCAGGACAGTTATACAGGGTGTCTACAGGTTTATTATTGCAAATTCCATGGCTTTTTTCATGTTTTGAAAAAATGTCCCATGCCTATTATGAGGTCGTTTAAGTTTTATATTCATGACTAAACAGCGATTTTCAGAAACAATCTATCAGTGTGTAAACATAATTATTGGCCAAAACATGTTGTAGACGAAATTGTGTGCGAAAATAACGCAAGTGATAATTGAAGAATTAAGCCCAAATTTTTATTCATGATTTTTCCATGACCCTGATGCAAATTTAATGACTTCCATGTCCTGAATTTCATTTCATGACTTTTCCATGACTTCCATGACCGGTAGACACCCTGTTATACTGAAGACACCGAACTAAAATCTAGTTTTACAACCTAGGTAATATGGTTGTTTCCCACTTACGTAAATCCCTTCACAAAAACTTCACACATGATAAGGTGTATTTTCCTTGAATTTTTTTTTGGAATGAATAATAATGTAACAAATTTGAGGTTTTTTATGAAAACTAGATCACCAATAATGCAGTACTATACAATTTTTGAAAATTTCAGAAATAATAACATCGACAGAAATTAACTCCATGGACGAACATTTGAATAAAAATCACAGTACTTATGTGTAAATTAATCTTAGGTGTAAACTCTCGAAAAAAATTTCAGAAATATTAAGAAAGGCAACGCTGAAGGCAATTTAATTTTTTTTAAGCTAAATCACCAATAATGCATAAATTCAAATTAATTTGGGATCACAAATGCAGAATTTTAAGAGAATGGTAAAATTGATTTTCATGTCAGTCATTTTTATGGTAACTTTTCTCAGAATTTTAACTAACAAGCACAAAATACAATTTCAATACTGAAAAATTCCAGGGTTCCCAGGGTTGATGATATTTTCTTAAAAAAAGTGAAAAATAATGGATTTTATCAAAAAAAATTCCCTGACATTTTCACGAATTCCCTGACACTTCCATTTCTCTGAATTCCTTGATTACCCTGAATTTCCAGAAAATGATAGGCCTCTTTCCTTTAAAAAAATAAAAAATAATGGAGTTTATCCTGAATTTTCCCTAACATTCCCTCACTTTCCATAAAGTGATATTTTCTTTAAATAAAAGAAAAAAAATAATGGATTTTATCCCAAGGTTTCCCTGACATTACCTGACATTTTCACATTCCCTGATTTACCCTGACTTTCCAGAAAGCGGAAACCCTGTAGTCACCATGAAAGGGATGAAACCCAATAAGTAGCTATAAAGCTTATACCAAAACAAGCATCAGTCATCACTGACGTGATTCGGAAAGTACTTCAAACTAAACCAGTAGTATGACACGTTTTTGTAAATCAGAAGACACCGCCACCAGATGGCGTTAATTAGGATTAATCGCCCATTACCCAATTAGGCTCTGCACGCGCCCGACGCCCTCTAGCTGCGACATTCGTCACGCTTTTTGTCAATCTGGCTAATGAGCGACAGCCGTCTAATCACGGCAGCTGGGTCAGCGCCATCTAGCGAGAAAAAACGGAAGCTGATGCGCTTAAGTTGATTAGCGACCCTACGGACTTAACCGGTCGTTATCTTTCGTTCACGACGTTTGGGGCCGGTCATTAAGCGGACGGCGGCCGTTATTCCGCAAAACCCAACCAAATTACCTCCAGGCTTAAAGTCTTATTTATTTCCAGGATTTATGGATCCGATTTCCGAGAATTCCGGGTCGGATATCAGCGTCTGGATTTATCGGACAGGCCACGCGGCCACCGTTAATTAACCATTTGACCACTCGAAACGACGCAATGGTGGCCTTCTTTCCCCCCCATCTAATTGCCAAATAAATTTCGGACCAAACGTCACTGTGGACTTCTGAGGGAAAATAAGACGTTACAAAAACTTAACGTTTTTAGTTCTACTGTATCGTCACTAGAATGGTTCTTTAGAATTTTATTCTATGGAATCGTGAAGTTGTCAAGGCAATTACTGGCAATGATACAAAAGGCTCCAGTCCAACGTGTGGCGACGCCATCTTGAATTGGGTGGATCACGGTATGTGTCCAATTGAACGTAACTCACGTATGTTTCGAAATCGGTGCGGGTAAGTAATTTTAAAATGTATTCGTGACAGACAGAGATGAAACACCAATTTAATAGAAAGGTTGTATAAAAAGTGGGCAGTCCTTACACATCATCTAATGTTGGACTGGGCTAACATGAAAGGTCAGCTTCCATATGACACATGCATCACGTGACCTACCAACCTGTGTAATTCGGTCGCTAGAGGTCAGAATTGCGGACATCATTAAAAATCAACTTTCGTGAAAATTTCAGGTTTTTCAGGTTTAAATTAAGGAACCCTGTCAATCCTATATCAGTACTTTTCATCAACCAAATTCATCAACATATCAGCCCTCCCCCCCTAATGATAACGATTATTGAACAAAAAACATCGAATTTCGCTAATTTTAAAAACAAGATTACATCAAAGTAGTGGATTTTCACACATTCCAATCAAAGATTGAGTCTTACCAGAAATAGTTGATTTTAAGTACGTGCATGACAAATACTGTACATGTAAGCCATATGCGAAATTTTTGGTGTACTACGTTATATGCCCTTCTGCAAATGTGCGCATTTTATTTGTATTTTATCTCTTCTCGTCATGAAGTTCAATGCATGTAGGCTATAGCTGTTCGACTCGTAGGCTGGCAGTGATTGCCTGGCGGTAGGGGCAGCCAAACATGGTTTTAATTCCGTGAACTGCATGTATGTGCTGCATGTACTTACATTTTACAGTAATCATCCATCATTCATGACTATTCTTATTAAAATGAACTTGTACCACTAGAGATAGTTACGGTTCAGGGGTGTATACAGTTTGTTTTGCAAGCATCCAATAAATTTAATCATCGATAACTTTACATGTTGACCATGCTGGTCAACATACAGATACATGAAGTAAATTACTGTTGTGTGTCATAGTCTAAGTGGTCAACATACAGAGGTGCAGGTGGTCAACATGTACATTAGAGGTCAAGTTCGGAGGTTCTACTGTATATTTAGCATCTACTCAAGGAGCAAAGTTGAAATATACTAAAGTGCAACATTTTTTGGTGCAGGGCATATACCGTAAAATAACCTAACCTTTTGGTAAAATGATGGATTTTAACCCATGCAATGTTTTATAAGAAGCCAATGCTGTCATCTCATTCGGCAAACCCCTCCCCAAAGTCAAGCAAATATTCACGACACTTATTCGACGGCTCTTAGGTGTGGGTGCGATTCGAAACGCATTTTATTACCATTATAAACTCGATTCGTACTCGTGAGAAAAAAAAGGTGTCGATTTCCGTGTCATTAAGCCCGTCACCAGGCGGCACTGGGCTCGTCAATTACGAGCCACGAACTCATTAAGCGCGAGTTATAACGGGTCTTTAGCGACGTGCGGGGTTCTCTAAAAGCCGGGGTTCGCCCCCCGCCCAATCCCCTCCGGATTTTTTTTACAAACATTTGCTTAAAAACGTGTCTGACAACGAGAACAGCTTAAGGACCCAACCTCTACTATAAATATATGCTCTGACGTCGAAAGCACTTAAAATAATTAATGGGATTTTATTTTATGACAAGAATGTCGTGTATATTTAAAGCTGATGCGTGCAGCTCAGACATCAGCGCCTCCTATGTCACCACGAAGGGTGAAGCCTCATTTAAAGAGGAACCACACCCAGTACATGTGCCATGTGATACAGTCGACTAACATGATACACTGCAACATTTCAGTGTAGTTTTGCACGAGTCAAAATATGTATTTCTTCGAGCTGTATTTCGACAAAGACGTTTTACAGTTTTAACTTCGTGACCATCGCTAACGAGTCCTAAGATGGCGACCGCCTCCGACCATCAACTTCGAAAACATTCAATAACTCGTGGGCATTTTTAAAGTTGTTTGTGTGTTTGTCTCCAGAAATTTTTTTCAACAAAATTCTGTCATCGTCCTCAGTTCATTAAGATGGTAGATTTCAATCAACTTCGAAGAAATTCACTTACTAGTAAATCGTGGAAATTTATGACGTTTTTCTGTGTCTCGTCATCAACTTTTTCCATCAAATTCTTGAAACCCACTTAAATCGTGGAAATTTATGATTTTTTTGTGTTTCATCTTCTGAACCACACTGGGTCTGAGCGAGTCTCTGTCCAGATGGCAGATTTCGTCGAACCGTGCTATTCAATTAAATCTTGGACATTTATAATTTATTACGTTTTTGTGCGTGTTTCATCTTCAGAAGGTTTTTTCTGAAAAATTCTGCCATTCTTCTCAGCCCATAACCACATCGACTGACAAGATGGTGGATTTTATCGAATTTTGCATGTATGTTGGTGTCTTACTGCACTAGCAAGTCTCTTGCATTAAATTAATATCAAATTTGTAAATTATGGCTTTTGTGTTTCATCTTCAGAAGTTTATTTTTTTTTACAAAATTATGTCATCGAGTCTTAAGATGGCGGATTTTATCACATTTTCCATTTATGGGGATTTTCCCGAGTCCCAAAATGGCTGGCGCCACCGAACACCAGATTTGAAGATTGGTCACGTTTTACTTCAATTAATCTTATAAATTTATAACTTATTACGTTTTTGTGCGTGTTTCATCTTCAGAAGGTTTTTTCTGAAAAATTCTGCCATTCTTCTCAGCTCATAACGACATCGAGTCTCAAGATGGCGGATTTTATCGAATTTTGCATTTATAGTTGTCTTACTGCCCATGCAGTAAATTAATATCATAAAGTTTTAAAGTATGACTTGTGTTTCATCTTCAGAAGTTTTCTTTACAAGATTACGCCATCGAGTGTTAAGATGTCGTATTTTATCGAATTTTCCAATTACGGGAGGTATTTTCCCGAGTCCCAAGATGGCTGACGCCACAAAACACCAGATTCGAAATCTGGTCACGTTTTACTTCACTTAAATCTTACAAATTTATAATTTATCACGTCATTGCGTGTTTCATCTTCAGAAGTTGATTTTATTAGCAAAATCCTCCCATGGCGTATCAAGATGTTGGAATTCACATTGATGAGGAATTTTTCGCAGAGTCTCAAGATGGCGGCATCACCAGTTCACCACACATGCAGGCTTAAATTTAATGTTTGGCGTTTCATGCATTCTCCGCGCGATTAGCATCCCCTGATCGATGCCCTGACCACTGACCTTCGCTCGTGCGATGATGAATAGCATCTAATGAATATCAACGCGTGCACGCAAAATTAGAATAGCTCCGAGAATCCTCGGTCCTCTTACTTGTTAGCATATTTGGTATCGACTCGTCCTCTAATAAGCTTTCCATTCACATCCTTGGCCTAATCTAAAGGCGACCTCATTTGTCCCGTTGGATTATTAACAAGGTGTGGGGCAAAAGCATTAGGTCTCAATGCCTGCTAATGCAAGCACGTAGCTCTTACATGTAGCTCATAGCAGGGCAAAAAGCCAAAGCGTCTTCAGGAATTCAAAATTTCGAACGGCTTCGTTCGACTCTCGCACTTTCTCGTGGGAGCGAGAGCGGATGCACGAGCATTCGAACGTGCTGCCCAGGCGGCCGAGAGATGGCGCGACTGTCGAGAATTGATGAAATGTGCTAATTACAGTAAAATCTCTGAAAGTTGATCACCCCAGGTACTGTCGCAAACTGGTCAACATAAAGAGGTGGCCAACATATGGAACGAGGTTTGCACTGTTACAGGATTTTAATTCCGTGAACTGCATGGGTTCTGAACGAACTCTTGTACTTCTATAGAGACAGTTACCGTTCAGGGGTGTACAGTATAAGTTTTCCAAACCGCCAATAAATTTAATCATCCATGACTTTACATGTTGAGTCCATGCTGGTCAACATACAGAGAGTAAATTACTAGTGTGTGTCACAATCCAAGTGGTCAACATACAGACAATAGAAAGTTGTCAACATACAGAGGTGGAGGTTGTCAACATGTAGAGGTCACCTTCCATTAAGTTAATGTGGTGACCTGCAGGGTGCCTATACCGGATTTGGTATTGTAAATTCCATGGCGTTTCCATGACCTCTTCATGACTTAAAAAAAGTCCATGCCTATTATAATATGGGGTTTATGTCATGGCTAAATACCGATTTTCAGAAACATTATCTACTACTGTGGCGACATGATAACTGTAATAACTGAGAGGCGAATATAAGCTATGTCTAGATTCTCGCCGATGGTTATTTATTAATTTATTATTACTTCCATGACCTGAATATCATTTCATGACTGTTCAATGACTTCCATGACCTGAATCTCAATTTCATGACTTTTCCATGAAAAGTAGGCACCCTGATTAGGAACACTTTCAGAGAATGGAACTATCCCAACGTTAAATTTGGCATCTGTCTACCAAGCTAGATTGACATTTGTGCAATTTTAATAATGATGTATCAATTATTAAAATATCAGGTCGATTTCTCGGACAACTTTTCAGGCATTTCCCTGAAATTTTACATGAGATTTTTTAAAAGAAAATAAGAAAAATGACTGATTTTAGGCTATCCCAAATTTTTATAAAATATGTTGACTTATCAAACGGTTGACACAAACTATAAATTTTACTGACATTTTTAACGAATTCCCCGATACGTTTTCACTATCCTGACATTTCCTGATTTTCCAAATAGCGGGAACCCTCTTCAGGTTAGGTCAGGCGATGTCAGATTTACTTTCAGTTAGTTGTAATTTTTTATTTGCAATTTTCCACACTTGACACTGAAATAGAGTAGAGTTAAAAAAAAATCAATTTCGAAGCTGGGACTATTCCATGTATGCTATTATTCTACAGTATACCCGCCTATTTGTGTCTATAAAAAAATATGTACACTGAAGTTGGTAAAAACGATGTTTAATTTCCGCTCACGTGCATGTCAACAGGAATGGATATTAATGAATCTTGAAATTGTCTGGATATAAAACAACTACTGAGTATTGAATTTCCAAAAATCACGAACTGAATACCTATTAATTCGCATATCACGAACCATTCTTAAAACCCTTCGAAAAAAGTAGTCACTTTGTGCCAGTTGCTTCTTAATCGTCCGTTACATTCTACTATTGGTGCAAAGTATCAGTTTCATTTAAAAAGCGTCGAAAAGCATCTCCATCATTTACGATGAAGAAAAACCGAAACCCTCCCAGGATTTGTCCATCCGACCGCTCTGACAAGCCCGCTGACCAGTGGTCAAGCGGTCAAGCGGCTGCAGAAAATATATTCCGCTCACACACGTATACGTCGTTGGCATTCAGCTCGAAAAGCCTCACCTCTAGCCGCCCCCCTGCGGGGGTTTAATCCGCGAGATGACCAGTGTCCAGTTGCCAAAAATTAATGGGCCTATAAGGCTCGCACTTGGCAGTGGGACGTGGACAAAAATACGAAATGCGGCTGACAAAGGTGGACGCTGATCGACTGATGACCAGTGTCCAGCAGTGAATGGCTCAAGATTTAATGAAAGTTCTGTCAGGTCGCATACGAATGCCCTCGGAAATGAGGGTCGGACTTTAATGCCACAATGGATGAAATCAAAGGTTTTGAGTGGATGAAGTTAAATTTAATGGCCGATCCAGGATGTCGGTTCGATTTGGTATTGCAAATTCCATGACTTTTAAATCATCTTCTAACACAAAGATGACATGTTATTGGACAAAAACATCGTATAGCGGACTTTTTTGAAACATAGGATGACAAACAATGCCGTACGCAGGATTTTATTTCGGGCGGTGCTGAACCTCATCTCCCATGAAAAAATTTCGTAAAGTGAAAATTTCGGGAGGAGCTGCAGCCCCTCAGCCCCCCCCCCCCCCTTGGGTACGGCACTGATGACAAATTATTAATTTAAACCCACATTTTTTATTTTGTGAATCAAAGGCAAAAACGCCACAACCCTAATGTAAATTTAATGACCTTCCATGACTTCAATGACCTTAACTTCATTTCATGACTTCCATGACCTGAATTTAATTTCATAACTCCCATACTTCCATGACTTCAATAACCAGAATTTCATTTCATGACTTTTCCATGACTTCCATGACCTAAATTTCATTTCATGACGTCCATGACTTGAATTTCATTTCATGGCTTACATGACTTAGGATGACTTAGGATATAGGTCCGTACAAGTTTTGCGTCATCACTACATAGTGATTTTCAGAAACATCCTCTACCACAGTGATGACATGATCATCTGGCAAAAAACACAAATTTGCATTTTGTGAATCAATCAAAGACAAAAATCCCATGACTACCATGAACTAGATTTCCCTTCATGACTATTAAATGACCAGAATTTCGCTTCATGACTATTCCCAGACCTGAATTTCACTTCATGACTACTCCATTACCAGATTTTTACTTCATGACTATTCCATGACCTGCATTTCACTTCATGACTATTCCATGAGCTGAACTTCATTTCATGACTAACTTTTCCATTACTTCCATGACCTGAATCTCATTGTCTTGTTCTTGTTTTAATGACCAATAGACACAGATTACGTTAACCATAGAATGGTGTAATGCTAAAATAAACACAAATCTTGCTGACCAGGCATGCAATGTCTGCAAGATAGATTCCGTAGACAATCAGCCATTATCTAATTGATTAGGGAGTCGCTAGGGGTCGCTTCCGGTCAGGTCAAAAGCGTGCCACGCGACACCATTGTTTATACTGCAGCATTGGATGACAAACACTAGGAGCGATAACAAGCATGGCGCTGGGGGTTCGTAGGGGGGCGTCGTGCCCGGGGTCAACAACTGATAAGAGCAAGGAGTGAGTCAGACGCCCGCAGCGCCCCCTCCCAGGGCATTGCGTAATTGAATGCAATGGATACCCCACATAGCGGAAGACCGGCTTAACTGGAGCGCCATGACTCATTTAGGGCGGCCATTGTTTCCTAGCGCATAAAACAAAGTAATGAAGACACCCAGGGCTGAACCCCATTCCCGGCACCCTTGAAGGCCTCCAACTGATGGTGGACTGATGTAACCATTCTTAATATGGCTTGAAGTTCATTTAAGAACAAAGAACGGAAGCAACCATCGGGAGAAAATTCAGGTGCTTTCCAGGTTTTCCAGGTCCAATAGCCTTTCATAGGGACACTGATCCATGAACTTTTAGTACAATCAAATGTTCCACAGAACTGAGCTGTGTACCAATTTTCAGCATGCTAGGACTTCGAGAAGTTTATTAAAAACTGCTTCGAAGAAGTTGACGACAGCCAATGCTCAGACTAAGTAGAAAGAAATGTTGTGATATGTTTAATGATTAAATATTATATTCTTATTGGTAGTCTAGTCATAGCATAGATGTACATTGCCAAATACATGCGTCAGTCCACAATTACATGCAAAAATGATGACAATGATGAATGAAAAATCATCATGGGATCTAGTGTTTCTATGAATTTCGCCAATGATTTTCCTAAACATACATGTATTGTTGTAGATTTGGATCACTTGGCAATTGGTTTTGCATCAGGGCTGAATGTATGGTAGAAAAACGCTATAAGAGAACTTGACAATTAAGGGCACACCGTATATATGTTAAATTTTTGAAAAACTGTATAAAATAACAGATTTTCAGCATTTCTTTAAAATGAACGTTTTTTTTAGAAACTTTCCTGACTTCCCCAGGTTTTAAAATAAATTTCTCTGACTTCTCCAAGTTTTAAAACAAATGTCTCTGACTTCCCCAGGTTTTAAAACAAATTTCCCTGACCACCATATGTTAAATTTTTGGTAAACTATATATCGAAAATATCAGAGTTTCAGTATTTCCTTAAAATGTATGTTTTTCAGAAACTTCCCTGGCTTCCTCAGATTTTAAAACAAATCTTCCTGACCACTCTAACTGACGGCGGAAAATACAAGCACTTGACTTAACCAATGTAATGAATGCATATAGGATGCAGCATTTACAGCAACATTATGTATTATTGATTTGTTTGTAGGCTATATAAACTAGAGATAGAACACATTTTCATGAGGAAATCGCACATTTAGATTGTTTTTCAATTTCACAAAAATGTGTTTTTACCATTATCAATTTCTTCCATAGAATGACTTCCACAAAAGATTACCCAGAATCTATTTTGTGGAACGTACCATGTGAAATTTAAATTATCGATTTGTTGAATTTCCCTTACTTTTTCGAACTGTCACTTTCCCTGACAATTCCAGGTTTTCCAGGCCTGAGGGAACCCCGTTATACAGAAGCTAAAGGAGTTGTCGTTTGATTGCACTTTTTTCAGTCGTAATTACCTACGAGTTCAAAACGATAAATTGTCATACATTTTGCACGTTGAAACTGTCGCCGTAGGAGCTGCAGGCGTTTGTTGCCAGAAAACAACATCGATAAATGTCTTCGATATCAAGCTTTTTTGTCGACAGCTCGTAAATTTATCATTTTAATTTATTAATTGTGTCGATGTGGGGTGCGCAGCCTATCTGTTTAGACCCAATTATTCGCTGGCACGCTTGCCCCTCCATTTATCTATTATTTTACATTTTCGTCCACCGCAGAGGGCGCTGCAACGCGTTGATTTTTGGACAGCAATGCCAGGCACACGAAAATTAATATCAATGAAACATTAAAATGTAGCCTATGATGTTTCACATTCACATGTAGCCTATAGTGTTTCAAATTCACATTTGCATGTAGCCGATAGTATTTCACATTCACATTTGCGTGTAGCCGATAATGTTTCACATTCACATGTGCATGTAGCCAATAATGTTTCACATTCACATGTGCATGCAGCCAATAATGTTTCACATTCACATGTGCGTGTAGCCAATAATGTTTCACAAACAAATCCTATGGCCACCAATAGGATTCCTTGTGGAAAACTACATGTACTTGGTCAATCAGGGAGGGTTATGTGGCGAGTTCAAAATGCATTCTGGGATACTAATATCGTAAAACATACATGTACGTCAAAAGTTGAAAAAACTTGAACATGATTCCCCACACCCTATTTTCGAAGTTTTAGCAGTACAGACACGACATATGACGTCACACAATCTGTAAAACACGTTTTTAACGCACGTTTTAACTTTGTGAAGGCGCAGTGAAACCTCTGAATAACGACCATTCAAGATAATCCTTAGCTACACGCCATTAATGTTAGAGTTGAGGACCCCTTAACAGTTCTCAAGTCAGTGAAACCTTTCTGTAACGACCACTGCTGTATCTTTTGCAGACTGCAGATATCTTAAGAGCCCCTCAAGCACAGTGAAGTCTCTCTACAGCGACCACAGAAAAATTGTATTTTGCTCAGTATACTACGGATAAGTTAAAAGCAAATCACAAGGTGCCTTTACAGTTCCCAAGCCCAGTTTATCCTTTTTATAACGACCACTAGTGTTTTTGCCAAGTACACATAATCTTACATTTGAGGGCAAAATGCAAAATGGGCAAAGGATGTGTCTGTAGCAAGTGTTTTCATCGTTTTGTACACCTATACTGGAGTAGGACGCCCCGAGTGGTGGGGAGGGGTGGGTTTGTCCAATTAAAACCACCATTAAAACGGACCACAGGGGGGGTCAAAAATAAGGATGTAGTTAAGGACGTAGTTAAATGCACAGCCCGAGTGTTTGTGTCGTTCGCACTCAAAAACCATGTTTTCAGTGCGGGTTACAAAAACAAGGAAATTTGTTTTCGACTAAACTACATCATGCCCATGCAGTAAGCCTAGTTAAAAACTGTAAACACCGGGTTAACATTGTGAGTTACGAGGCGCCCCCTCGCCGCCAAGGCAGGAGTGACCTTCGTCAAAATTCGCAAATAGGTTGGGGTGGCGCCATCGTCCTGCACCCCCAGCGTCTCTTTTTTGAGTGCTGCGGGACCCCCGAAATACACCGCACCCCAGTCGCGCATGGGTCTCGAGTGGCCCCTCCTCAACTGCCAAATATTTGGTTGCAGAAAAAAAAAGAAGGGAAAAAACTTAAAGAGGGGATCCTAAGAGGCTAGTTTTTAGCGCCCATGCGCCAAAATTGCGGGGCTAAACGAGGGATTAGGGCGGTCATTTGAGCCCCAAAGAGAAATTTGGCCACAATTGACCACCTGACCCAAAGTGGTCATTTTTGTGTAATTTGGTCATAGCGTATGATTTGGCGAAATTGCAGGGATTTTGGGACTTCCGTCGACCCACTGGTGCCAAGTTGGGTTACCTCGGTTAAATTGAGGGGTACAATAGAACCTCTGTAAGTTGCCCATCCACGGGACTGTCTCAAACTGGTCAACATAAGGAGGCGGTCAACATATGGAATGAGGCTTGTACTTACACAGGATTTTAATTCCGTGAACTTTCAACTCCATGTACTGCATGGACTACCATTCATGAATAATCTTATTAAAATGTTCATAATTCAGTGCCAGTATTGATAATGTGCTGCAAATTTATCTAGCATGTACAGTATAGGGTACTTAAGGGGTTCAAATGAACTCTGGTACCGCTAAGAGACAGTTACTGTTCAGGGATGTACAGTACGAGTTTCGCAAGCAGCAAATAAATTTAATCATCCATGGCTTTTACATGTTGAGACCATGCAAGTCAACATACATTGTAAATTACTATTGTGTGTCATAGTTCAAGTGGTCAGCATACAACATACAGAGGTGCAGAGGCGTAGATCGCTAATAATCTAAAAACTAAGTTCTATTTCGGTTTAATTCGTTTTGTGCTTTAAACTCACACCAGGCATGTGGCCAGTTGGTATATAATTTTTCACATACAATTATCAGGGTTTTTTTCACATTTTTTCACATGAAATTATCTGATTTTTGCACATTTTTTACCCAATATTTTTTAATATGAAGTCGTGCATCAGTCAGACAGTGCATCTCAAACTACAGGACGCGACCTACCTACAATATAAGAACGCCATAGGTAATTGTTTTACAAAACTAGACCACAAATAATGAATTTCAGCTTGCTTTTCTAAAAAAAATATGGTGTAAAACTTAATATCAATGTTTAAGAGTAGGCCTACGCCGTAGGCGAATTTTTTTTAATTCGACCAAAAATGGATTTCAAGTGAATTTTAATGGAAATGATTTTTAAATACATAATGCATTATTTTTAAGATACTTGCAAATATTAATCTTCAAAAGAGCGCCGCAGGCAATTAAAAAAAAAACTTAAAAATAATCAAATTTTAGTAGGCCCCTAAGTTTTTTTATGAAAGTAAGACCTCAATTGAGGCGATTCCTCAGTTTTTAAGCTGTATTTCTTGTGTAATTCATTTCCAATTAATTTATCACATTTGGTGTAATTTTTCCCAGTTTTTCACACAATAAGAGTATAAATTTTCACATTTTTCACACTGGCCATATGCCTGCCACACTTACGTAGATTTTGTTTGTACAACATGAGACAAGAACGAAACAAATTTTTTTTCACATACCAGCTTTTGCAAATACACTCCTCAACTGAGCTATTGTCTCAAAATTCCACCAGCATACAACGTCCCACGTGTTGGCCAAAAATGTGGCCTAACCAGACGTGAGGTGCTGATGTGGGCAGCGCTTGACCAGTTGGTCACCATGGGCGGCACCGCTCCGCAGGTGCGAGTTGAAAACTGACCACAAAGCGGTCTCAAGGCGACGTGAGGGTCAAGCGGTTAAGGCCGCCTCATAAATTGACATTAATAAAAAAATTTGCACAATAAACAAAACCTGTTCGAAAACAGAATTTTCGTACATTACATGCAATGGCGGAACGAGCTTCGGCGAAGTTCAGGGGTCGTGACCCCTTTCGTCGGAACGTATTCAACGTCATGATTCTCCGCAAGAATACATCACATAATGGGGTTGTTCGACGGTAATCACTGCCTGTCAGACCAGAGTGAGATGTTTAGGGGTTAGGCAATCTCGCTTGGCGGAACCAATTTTCCCAAACTTTTCGCTCCTGATCATCCCAAAATTCACTGGGAACACAATTGACTTTAAGAATAATCCTACACTTCACTGCAAGCTAGAACACAATCCTGCACTTCATTGCAAGCTAGAACACAATCCTACACTTCACTGCAGGCTAGGACACAATCCTCACTTTACAGCAAACTAGAACACAATCCCACACTTCACTGCAGGAACACAATCCCAAAATTCATTGCCAGAAGAAAATTTATTAACACAATTTCCTGCAGGAAATAATTCACTGTGAGAACAATGCCAGCTAGTTTAGCGTAAATCACCAGAGGGAGCTGGGGTTTGGATTTTTTGACGTGCAGGGTCTAAGCAAAATGTATCAACCAAGACTGATTTGTATCCGAAATGTAACGTCAATGCTCACACTGGTATCAGCATTCCATGGTATTCACGAACCATCTCACTAATGGTAGAAAAAAATCACGTTGCCTAACTGTTCAATCTTTTAAAGAATTGACTCATTGCGTGTTTTGAACATTATCAATATCATGTGAAATTTGATTACTCGTGTATAAAGACATTATCGAGTAGAGCTGATTGGTAACCTGACATCATGCGGTGTGGTACATGTGCTGCATCCACCTGACAGAAATACCACTTCTCTAACAAAAAAAAATCATTTGTAGCAAACATTATTCAACATATCAAAACGCATCTAAGTTCCCCTTTTGTATCCACTCTCCCAGCCCTGGAAGTGTGATGGGGACCCTACACAGCTAGTAGGCTACTAGGCTAGTGATCGTGTAATTGGAAACTACCAATCTCATTCTCATTATGAATTTCTTATTCATAACGTTGCTATAGTTATAGAACCAAGTGTAAGTTGACCACCCAATTGGACTGTCACAGGATTTTAATTCCGTGAACTGCATGTACCTCCATTTTACAGTAGGCTAATCATTCATCATTCCAGAATAGGCCCTATTCTTATTAAAATGTTCATAATAGAGTACCAGTATTGATAATGTACTGCAAAGTTATCTAGCAATTACACCTTCATAATAGTATCAGTATTGATAATGTACTGCAAAGTTATCCAACAATTGTATCGCTATAGAGACAGTTACTGTTCAGGTGTGTACAGTATAAGTTTTGCAAGCAGTCAATAACTTTAATCATCTATGAATTTACATGTTGAGATCATGCTGTCAACATACTGTATTGTGTGTGTCACAGTCCAAATGGTCAACATGTAGAGGTCACCTTCCATTGAGTTAATGTGGCGACCGTCCAATCAGTTAAAATGTGGTGAGGATGGGGAGGTGGTTAACTTTGGAGGTTCTACTGTAGTTTCAACTTTGCTCCAACCATTCACAAGTGTTCAAAATCAGCGAAAATGGTATAAATGCTACAAGCAGTCAATGCACTTAAACATCCATGACTTTACATGTTGAGACCATGCTGGCAACATACAGAGTAAATTACTACATGTATTGTGCGTCCTAAACAAAGTGGTCATCATATACAGATGTGCAGGTTATCAACATGTAGAGGCCAATTTCCATTGAGTTAATGTGGCGACCGTCCAATCAGTTAAAATGGGGTCAAGATGGGGATTTGATTAACTTTGGAGGTTCTAAAAAGGTATTAAATGCTACAGAAATAAATTGGAATCCCAGCATACAGCGAATCTGAAAAATGTCAGCACACTTACTGCACGTAGGGTGGGGCACAATCATTTACCACTACTTGTAGGAACACCTTGCCCAATTTCACTACCACAATTCATTGCATGCTTTTGATACCCTGCAAGATCCACATCACCCCTACATCGTTGGTCGCGCCACCCAGCGGCGTCCGCGTCCCACAAACTTAGTCTTGCAACCTTAAAAGCGGCCCAGCAGCGCCACCCACCTCTTCAATTAGGCCTACGAGCCAAACCTGAACAAGGTGATTTTTTTCGGCATTTATCTACATGTATTGGATGTAGGCAGAGGTGCGTGACTAACCCACCCAGTACAGTGCCGAAAAAAACCAACGAAAATAAACACAAACAGCCATGGTATGATTGTCAGGTCCAGGTCTTCGTGGTCCATCCCGAACCCGGACCCCAGGGGTCTGACGAGGCTTAAACCCCCCAAAAACTGGTAGGCAAAACCGAAAACATTTTCCAGAAAAGCAAACGTCCCACGCACGAAAGCGAAACGAATGGGTCCGATTGTGCCCGGAACGTGGCAACAACAAAACGGGGCTCGAGGGAGGGTGTGAATGAAATCTGAAGGCCTTCGAAGGCAGCAAAACACCTATAGTGGACACTGGTCAAGCGTCCAAAACTGGCGAAATTTATCCATGACCTGACATTCGACCCCAGCTAGGTCACGAAGGTGACGAATGTGAGCAAACGGCATTTCGGGATACGAAAATTGGTTGAAAATTGCCCAAAAATCGCAAAAACTTGCAGTGGGTGGTCAGCAATCCCGAGGAATGGCTAAAACGGCCAAAGTGCCAATTAACTTACCGTCCAAGTTGACCAGCAGCAGCCAGAGTCCGAGCCAAGCGGCGAACATTTCGGTCAGCGGCGATTAATCCCCCATAGGTGAGCACACGCGAAAGTCCTGACTCCTGTTCGACAACCAGGTCAAAGGTGAAAATCGAACTAGAATCTCAGCCAACATAAACAAACGTCTTCACCACTCGAAGGCGAAGGCTCGAATGAACTCGTTGCTCGCGTGCCGGAATTCACGGCTGCCAGTGTTGCCGCGCTACGCGCTCCTTTATTCCCCGTTTCGTCCCTAGGTTTGTCCCCAGCTGCGTCCCGATTTTCCCCCAACCCCCGTTCGAGACCCACCCCCACGGAGAAACCAGTTTTTTTTAATTTTTTTTCTTCTGGATTTTTACGAGATGAAAAGCGGCGTTTTTTCCGTTGTTCAACGCGCTTTTTCGCCTTGTTTGTTTCGTGACGTGCAAACTGCTTGGCGCAGCTGCCGGTGACGACAGATGGCGCCTCGATCGAAAATACTTTTAACGATGTTGGTGTTTTCCCGGATTTCCGGATACCCCACAAGTTCGGGCATGTGTCGACATGTGCCAATATTTCACTTTTGCACCACATCCCCAGGCATTCTTTTCCATTTACAAGTTTGATAAACTGGAGAAATTTGGACAGTGCAAGTTAGTGAAGAATTGACGTTCAAGTATTATGTCATGTGTGTGTGGGGGGAGGGGGCGTGATGTATGATGACATCGGGAGGGGAGGAGGCCGCCAAATTCGGTGACATTTTCTTATAATTTTAAAAATTTGAAAATATACAGGATGTCCCACGTAAAATTAGTTTAACTCCAAACTTATAGTACATGTTTGGACCTGGGGCCTCTTTTACGAGGGACACCCTGTACAATGTCATATGCTCTGATCCACATGTGTACAAAATTCGTGCATTTGCCAGCATGTTTGGTAAAATGGAGGAATTTATGGCAAATTCATGAAGATGAGTTGTTTGGATCTGGGTTAGTTTTACGTGATATGGAATATGCTCTCTCCCAAACACATGTACATGTACAGTATGTTCAAAATATGTATATAACACCCAAGGGCGCCCGTATGGGTCAAAGGGGGCATTTCCTCATTTCTCATAACATTTTTTTTAAATTTTGCCTCAATTTGAAAACTTGGCCAATGATACATCATGCTAGATATCAACACAGATTGTCAGTTTTAGAAAACGATGACCACCCTCATTCTCCCCAAGATGATGATATAATATTTGAACGCCCTAACTAATTTAATGGCTCCACTTCGAAACATGCCCTGCTTCACCACAGACACTGACAAAGTGGGCTTCTCCTAACGGCTCGACGGTTGGCTGTGATTGCCTGGCGCTTGGGTAGCTAAAGAACTTAATTTTTTGTATGTTTATAGGCTAGGTAGGGGTAAAAAACGTGTGTATTTGGAGCAGGGCATAATCGGAAGTACATGCATGGTTCATATCAAAATCTGCAACTCAATTTCCCTGAATTTCCCTAACCAAATCTGATTAATTTCCCCGTCCTAACAAGTACAAATGTCACATTAATTCAAATTACCTCTATCTGCGTCACTACAATTGACTATATTTTTTGTATTTTTCCGTCAGGAAGACTAGCCAATCAATTGAATTTCCCTGACTTTTCCAGATTTTCCAGACAATGTTTGTAAAATTTCCAGACAATTTCAAGAAACAATTTTTACAGATTTGATCCAAGCAAACATACCATATGGCGGATATTTTTGACAAATTACAAAAAATATTGGATTTTTAGTGTACTAATATTAACAATTATGCGAACACTAGTGGTTGGAACCACTAGATCTCAAACACTGCATTTTTTGAGGACTTCTTTGAAATATTAAAAAATTCTTCATAATGACGGAAACGCCGCAGGCGAATTCTATTTTAACAAAAATAATGCATTTTAGGTGAACTTTTCATAAGGAAAATTTATGATAAGGAAATCGCCATAGGAGAATATTTTAGAAAATTTATGATAAGGAAATCGCCATAGGCGGATGTTTTAGAAAAAGTAGATCAGAAATCCAGCTTTTCTGAATAGTTTTGCCACAACAAATTTCCTGACATTATGAATTTCCCTGACTATTGTCAAAATGTCAACATTTTCATGATTTTATGGTCAAAATGTCAAGATTTCCTTGACTTTCCCTGACTTTCCCTGACGGTATGAACCCTGACATATATATAATATTTTACAACATTCCATTCAAACTTTATACATCGACCACCTGTCACCTTTCAAGAACGACCACTTTTCCCTGGTGCGTTGATGTCGTTAAATAACCTAAATAAAGCATAAGTTCTGGGGCCTGACCAGCGTGACGTCATCGATGGGCATCAGCTGCTGACCAATGAATGGGGTCTTAAGAGCGCTCCTCGGCTGACCACCGCAGAGGCCGTTTAATCCCCTGAGGTTGCGCGTGCGGCTGCCGACCGCACCTGCGCGTGTTGCTGGCCACTGGTCAGTTGCGTGCCTCCCTGCTATCTCCGAGATTGCCGCTTAAGTGCCCGTCCGCATAATACCTAATAACTCTGGTCCGATTTTGGAAGCTGCTCATATCTCGGATTTATCACCATAAAACGCTATTTATGGTCAAGCTGGGGATTCTGGCGGCAGGGGTCGCTCAGAAATGGCGTTATTTCAGACAGTGATTTTTCTGGCTAAAATGGTCCGTTTTCGGAAATTGTCAGCTTGTGCAAATCTGCTAACCATCGGTTATCCAGTGGCGCAACGCGATTCAGTGTCACCCTCAATGGGGAGCATAAATAGGGAGCAACGACAGACCCCATCGTCTCAAACCAACCTAAATGCGATGGCTGGCAGATGCAAATCGACACAAATTGATAAATGTCAACTCTAAGCCTCCCCACGTCGTTTTTTACTTTTGCTAATATATTTTCTTCAGCAGGTAATAGATAACACCAGTGGTTGCTCCCCCTTCCATAATTAAATGACGACACCTGTAACGCCAGCGCCGTTGCCAGTTCCCCAAAAACTATTAAAAATGGCGCCGCCATGTTTTATTAATGTTGCAGCAGGGCGCGTGGAGTGCATTACGCACATCCACGCCGGAAATAATGTTTATGCTTATGCGTATTGATCCACGCGCATGACGTGTCAACATCCCAACATAAACGCCTGGCTCGCACCCCAACAACATAAAAAGGAAGACGAAGGTAAGACAAAAGTTGGTTGGGCCTAAGATGGTGCTTCGGTAGTAAATGGCGAATTTTTAGACTGCACTGAATTTATGGACAACCCGGTAGCTTAAACGAAACAGACTGGTTTACACAGATTTGAAAAATACATGTAGTAATTGAATTCATAAAACCATTGTGGAGCCAAAACTTTGTCCCAGTTCCCATGCATGGCAATTCTCGCGGCGTTTCCAGCGCCATCTAGGATGTGCATCGAGCAATTGGGAGATAAATTGCCGAATACCTGGTTAATTCTGCCAATAGTCATATGCTTATCTCAAAAATTAAGCCATGCATGTCTGACACCCAGTTGCACCAATTAAAAGTTAAACAAAACCCAAGGCCCAGTTGCACCATCATAGGTTAAATGAAAGTTTAGATAACCTGGGACCCTGGGACTACCTATAACTGCAAGTTAACCTGAGGTTTAGTAAGTCTATGTTGCATAATTTTATGATAGGGATTTTTAAAACAAGAGTAGTGAACCTGTTGATAACCTGCTGTAGCTAGGAATCCTGGGACAATTTCATTGAAACCAAAATGGCTGCCACAAGACCTTCACATTCCCTTGTTACAAATCAAAGTTAACCACTGTCCATAGGACCACCCCGCATGCTTATTAGCTGGGTTAACTTTTCCTAAGTGCTTTCCTTGGTAAACAACATCAATAAAGTCCATAAATAACGTGCAAACCTTAGGTTAGCCCTGCCTATTAGCTCTGTTAACCTTTCCTCATGGTTACCTAATGGCTACCTGCTAAGTTGCAGCTAACTTTCTGTGATGCAATGCTTTTCTTTGGTTAACCTTATGTTTTGTTTAACCTTTGTTGGTACAACTGGGCCTAAATAAGTTAACTTCAAACGACTCATCCCCCACATTTATTACAAACCTTAGGTTAACCTTTCCTATTAGAAGGGTTAACTTTTCCTCATGATTACAACATGATTACTTGCTAACTTTCAGGGTGCAATGATTTTTCTTGGTTAACTGAAGGTACCAGAAAGTTAATTAGCAGTTAACCATTGGTAATCACGAGGAAAAGTTCACAAAGCTATAATAGAGAGGGTTAACCTAAGGTTAGTAATGCAAATGGAGGATGATTACTCATGTGATGATATGTTATTTATGGCCTTCATCGATGAGTATACCACTTGACATTACCAAGACCACAACCATTTGGTGACTATATCACTACGACATTGTCAAATTCAAAGCACGTTTTACATGTACATGTAGGTTAAATAAAACAAGTGGTAAAACTACTAGTTAAAGTAAGTTGAATACGGTATTTCATTGATTTCCATGTTATCTACAGATTTTCTAACATTGTGTTAAAAATCCCTATAGTAAAATTGTGCAACAAACCTGCTGTTAACCATAGGTAACCAGCTAATAGGCTGCGTTAACTTAAGGTTTGTAAATGCCCTGCCGCTGCTCATCTCCAGCACAGACACTCATAAAGTGGACTTTACCTATCAGCTTGTAGGCTAGCAGTGATTGCCTGGTTTTAAGGGGCAGCTAAACGAAGAATAGGTAAATTTAAAGTAGGTCAAGTCAGACCAGCTTAAGCTTGGTTTTGTTAGCATAAACAGACACTTAGGGTTGGAATATACATATTCTGTACATATGCGGAGCAGGGCATATTCCATAGTTGAGTGAGAACCCAAAGAAGCACTAACCTTGCCTCATACTAATCCCCACCACAGTGCCAATCACTCTGCATGATCTAATTACGTTTCCATAACCTAATTATGCTAACATCGTCATTAATTAAAACTGTAATTCAATATAACAGTTTCCAAAAGTTCATAAAATCCAACTTCGACGCCTGTCAGGCCTGACATGTTTGCTCATCAATATTCGCGGTTTTGTAAATAATTCAATATTTCAATAATTCTGTAAAGCCCAGTCCTGTTATTGTTTTCCGAACTGCGTTCAAAGTGTTTCACTTCCCCCATCCTCACCGCGGGCGGCGCCGTTTGTGTTTCTCGCTTCGGCCGCCGGATGGCGCCACCGTCTCAAAAAGCTTCAAACTCGATTTCCGTCGCTTATGTCCCACCTATCGGAACACGAATAAGTTTGCGTGAAAGGTCGCAAAAATTTCTTTAAGATGGCAACAGTTTCGTCCATTATAGAATATCCGAAAATAAAAAATCGGTCAAAATGTCAGCATCAAAAGTTTCAGCTTCACCTGGTGGCCAAACTAGCCAACGGTGGCGCCCCCTAGACACCCCATCATCCTTCTTCGACGATGGACGACGACGAAGCTGGTCGTTACGTCGGTAAGTGTACACACGAGCTTAAATCAGTAAAACTTTATGGACGTCTATAACTCGACATTAGGCCCGGATGGGGATTTGGCGGATTATGGCGAATATATGGACTTCCAATTTGTTATTTTTATGTAATGCCATGAATTATAAACATATAGCGCGCGTAAGCCCCTGGGGGCGGGTGGGGGCTATCGAACGACAATTGCCTCGTCTGGCTTAGCGGTTGCCAAGGCCACGGCATAAACAATAATGGCGGCTGGCGATAAAATGGGATGCCAAATTTGCAGTAATATACGAGCCACCAACGCGACAAAAATGCACTCGAAAATTCGGAAACGGCCAAAAAAAAGGCTTAAAAGTTGATAAAAAACCGTGTTTGCAAACGCAGAAAAGCACCACCTGGCGACGTATTTCGAAGACGCCGTGGAGATGCTGCTGAAGACCAAGGAAGTTCATCTCAACGTCAACGTCCTCAAGCACTTCGAGAAATAGTAAGTGAACTTAGACACTGCTTAAAACACGCCTTGCACAGGTTTTCTGGCATTGTGCATATATGTGTTGACACTGTACGATTTGCGGGACGATCAAGTATTGTGTCATCATGACATCATCTTAATTAGTGTGGGGGGTTGGACAAATGATGACGAAAGACGATCCAAATGCTTTAGAAAAGATTTGGTTAAGAACCATCTGTGTGTGTTGACACCCTGTACAACATGGAAGATGACGTGGATAGGGTAATCTTTCCAATGCTGAGTCATTTCATGAAACGAAAAGTCGGGTTAAAATTCATTTGCACAAATGTGCTGACACCCTGTACAATATTATTACAATGTATTATGTCATTATCTCAGCAGGATGGTGTTGTTCAAAATGATGAGATTGACAAACAGGTGGAGGTAAGGTCAACCAAATGCTGAGGCGACATTTTTTTTAAAGAAAAAGTTGAGTTAAATTCAATCTACGTCCATAGAGACACCATATCTACACCATAGAGATGTTCAAGTGCTGTAAGAAGAATGTTAACGTGGAATGGGTAATTTTAAAATGCTGATCGAGTCATTTCATTAAACGAAAAGTTGGGTTAAAAATTTAATTTCACAAATGTGTTGACACCCTGCACAATATAGGGACGTTCAAGTATTGCGTATTGCATCATCTTAGTGTGGGGGGTTGGACAAATGATGATGAATGACGATCCAAATGCTTTAGAAAAAGTTTGGTTAAGGTCCATCTGTGTGTGATGACACCCTGTACAACATGGAGACGTTCAAGTGTTGTAGGAAAAATGATGACGTAGAGAGGGTAATCTATCAAATGCTTATCGAGTCATTTCATTAAGGTGGTGTTCCCTGACCCCCTACCCCCTACCCACCATGTTAAAATTTACTTGGATCTTCATAATTTAATAAATTATTATTGCCACCAATTTTCCTTGCCACCATGATATGCCTAAATAACAGATATAAGTGCAAAGAGCAACTCCCGATTTCGCATTCAACTCGTACCTGATATTCAGGGATATCGTTATTTTATTATTTTAAAATAAACAACGTAAATAATCAAGTGAAATTAATAAAAGTGAATTAGATTACGACCCATTCTGCATGGTGACAAGGAAAATTAGCGATTTTAGTAAGTTGTTAAATTAGGAAGGTCCAAATAAGTTTTTTTTTTGCGCACCTGGTACACCTGGTCACGGTCACGTGGTTTCGGTGGTTAAGGGAAACATCGCCTTAAACGAAAAGTTGGGTTAAAAATTTATTTTCACAAATGTGTTGACACACTGCACATTATAGGGCGTTCAAGTATTAGGTCATCATCTCAGGGGGATGGTGTTGGTCAAAATGATGAGACTTACAACAGGGGAGGGCAGGTCAACTAAATGCTAAGTCATCATTTTTTTTTAGAAAAAATTTCGTTAAAATCAATCTGCACTTGTGTTTGGCACCCTCCCTGTACAATATAGGGATGTTCAAGTATGTTATGTCATCATAACAGGTGGGGGTTGGACGACGAATGCCGACAGGGGAGATGAGGTCAACCAAATGCTGAATAATCATTTTTTTTAGAAAAAGTTGGATTAAATTTAATATGCACATGTGTTGACACCTTGTATAATATAGGGACGTTTAAGTATTATATTGTTATCTCAGGAGGAGGGGGTAGGACGAATGATCACACGGGCATTGGAGTTCAGCTAAATGCTGAGTGAAAATAATTTTTAGAATATTGGTTGAAACTCCACCATTTGCCTTCCAGTTTTGGAATAAAATTCGCACTGCATGTTGCAGGTTTTTTTTCTTGAAAATGTGATTTTGTGGGACAAAACTTTGATTAAAATTTTCCTCAATTCGAAATCATTATTGTCTTATACAGTATTATTGATGACAGGGTATGTGATATTAACCAAATGCTGAGTAAAAATTTTTTTACAATTTTTTTAAGAAAATTTGGGTCAAAATCAATCGTTTTGTCATCGTTTAGACTGTGGTGACGTAATAGTTGAACGTTCCCATACTAGCATCCTATTTTCTACTACTATCGTAGGCTCTATATAGGCTCATTTGCTTTTCTCTCAATCTTCTAAATACTATTATTGGGCACCCTGACATCGCCTTTTTGGGCTATTGTAAGCTTACTTCTGCACTACTTTACCATTTTTCGTAAATTGGCAAGTTTTGCAAAACCGACTTTCTTCTTTACAAACACCCTGTACACGGCATAAGTCACGTGGGCGTTTTCAACTGAACATTTCCAAATTTTAAATGTGCAGGTACGAGACCCCTCTTCATTTAACCACATTCTTTTCTTTGAAATGTTACAGCCCATTACAAGATGCGTTTATCTCTCTTTTCGAAGCCGAGCGCTAAATGCCTATGATAATTTCCACGCATAAATATCAATTTGCAGCCACCGCGCATGGCAATTCATTTGCCGTTAATTGCCCTTCGGCTAACAATAGGCTTAATTAAAAGTTGCTATCAAATAGCCTTCGAGAATTAGCACAAACTTTCGCTCGGCGGTGCGAAGAGAAACCCGGTTTGTCGAGACGGATGAATAAGTTTGAAAAAACCAGATATAAATTTTATAGAAGCGACCTTAATTGATTGCGCAAACACGGTGTGAAAAACCTGGTTTGCATTCTACGTCAAATTCGTGTTGTCTTCGATGTTTCTTTGTGAAAAAAAAATCAACAGAAACAAATAAAACTGGAATAATACGATCATTAAATCGCGGACAACTGTTAATTTCGCTAAGAATTCCACTTAGAAAGCAGGTGTCCCAAAATTCAACTTATGAATCAGATTGCCAGTACGACTTCTGTGACACCAGGGATACAACGAATGATCAAAAAAGTTATCAAACCCTAGCTCTATACGAAAACATAAATCAATTGTATCAGCTCCATCTGCAGACCATTTTCCGAAATTATCAATACAGTAGGAAAGACTTGTAAAATCTTTTGATGTAAAAATTTTAGAAAAATACTTGGAATCATGCCTGCCATTTTTCGCAACTAATTCTTTAAAAACCATATTTGTAATAGTCAACAAAATCTACATGTTACCATATCAAACCTACATAAAACGATCGAAACAGAAACATTTAATTCAAAAGCGACAAAATATTGGAAACTGTTGATAAACAGTTTAAAATGTTTGTAGGAAGCATTTTGAAACCCCTATCACTCAGTTTTTATTACAGTATTATATTGAGATATGAAACGTTCAAAAACGTGAGTTATTGTTTGTTTGTTTGTTTATGGAATTTTTAACGTTGGCCTATTTTCGCGCCTATAAACATGAGTTATAAAAGGAAAATATTAAAAAACACAAGCACGATAACTTGTGATTTTCGAGGTGTAAAAACTTGTGAGGTTAGGTGTACATGTTGGTTGAAGTCATTGAATTTTGGGGTGCAGTTCATGTGCAAATGTAGTCACTGCAAGTTAGGGCACGTCCAGCCCCGTTCACAGATTGCGGACTTCAGGGACTTCTCTGGACTTCAGTCCGCCTTCACATATGTCAATGTCTACTCGTGCAAGGGGATTTCAAGAACTTTTGTGTCTGAAGTTCCATTAAAATCCTATAGGAGTCACATTACTTTCCTGTCATCTGAAGTCGGGAAGGGAAGTCCTTGAAGTCGCGGTGAAGCCTTTTAAGTCCCACTGTCGTCAATGAAGTTTAGGAAGTCTGCAAAGTCAGGTTGAAGTCCTTTCAGTAACATTACCTTCCGGATAACTGAAGCCAGGAAGTCGTTAAATTGAAGGGCACTATAGCTTCTTGATGCGTGTACCTGAAGTCAGTAAGTCCTTGAAGTCGTATGGAAGCCCATAAAATATGGCTGAATTAAAGAAGTTGCATCAAAATTGGATCAAAAATGATGGATTTTATCCTAACCTATTATTTACAGCGGACTCCGCTTAATGTTATCACATTGGACCCAGGCTGCTTTGATAACAATAGCCGAATGGCAAGAAAAGGTGATCGTTATTTAATTTGAATTCTTTTGCGCATATGCATCACATAATTGAACTTTACAAAGCTAATTACAGCTAAAAAAATCACTTATTGGTTTGCTTACAATTTTTCTGTATTAAGTTCGATAATGAAATTCTCACATTCCTATGTATTGTATTTGAAAATCAATTGATTAGGCTGCACACCTCAGCACTTTTTGATGGTTTCTCAACTAAGATGCACGTTTCATATTATTCAACATCAAAAGCATTTTCATCACTCAGCTCAGTCTGACTCACCGACAACCTGGCAAGTGTCAGCAGTCATTGGGGCTGCTATTGGAATATTTTCGTCATTGAATATCGAAAATTTGGAAGAATATTCCTCGGTATTTATAGCAGATGGGACATTATTTTAAAAATTTTCTTCCAAAATGTCTCATTCCTCGTATTTTACGAATCCTCCATGAGGGAAATTGATATCATTAAGCGAATTGTTAATTACAATAACCGATGATTTTACTGTGTATTTGTATACGAGCGTTCGGGACTAGGCAATTTCGATAACAATAAACGAATGATAACAGTCCACTGTACTTAAATATCCCCATCCCCCTAAAGGCAATTCCAAATCAAATCAGCGCCACCTGGCGACAGTTCCCCGCATCTGGTGTCCAGTCCAGTGACTTGAGACGATCCAGCAAATCTTTTGAGGGATGAAGAGATTTGGTGGAATCCTCGGTCCATCTTAACTTTGCCAACCGAAACGAACAAACAAAGAAATGCAATCCTTCGTCGCTCTTCCTTTATCTCCATCATCCGTTATTTAGCCCCTGTGTCGTTTCTAATAATCTCGGAACGACGTTAACTGGACGAATCAATTACGGAAATTCATTAAGAATGGACAGTGTCCGCACGAGAACCCACTGTCCGGAAACAATGCAATTAGGGACGACTGCCAAGCTCCATTAGCGCCGCCAAATCCTAGTCCCAATCAGTGGGGAAAACTTAGGCCTAATCGGGTTTGAAAGGGTTGAAAGGACGATAATGACCACTGTCCAGCAGGCCATCTGTGCCTGAAAATCAGCCATCCGAGGTCTCCTCCTCTACCCGCATCGTTCATTCAAAGGTTCAAATCCCCAGCAAATTAGTTTGAGCAGACGCCACTCCGCCAGAGGGCGACACCTTTGGGACTAACTTCGTCTGAGATAAGTCTTGTGCATGTTATCAGGGTTCCCACAGCTCTAGTAACAAAATCTTACGACTTTCACAGGTTTTCCAGGTTAATAAGTGCATTTTCCCCTGGTTTTCTAACCATCACAAGAAAGTAAAAAGTAACTGCCCTAATGTTTTCAATCAATAGTTAGGCAACCCCCAGACTTTGTGAAAAAAATTTCAAAATTCCCTTGACATTCTCATGTTTCCCGGGATTCCCAGGTTCATTGAGGAGCCTTTCATTATGTACAGTATTTCATGTGTTTTTCTGTGACCCTTGGGGATTACATAATTAGTCCATATTGAATAACAAACGAAAGTATTAAGGATAATGGCATAGTTTCCTAATTTCCTCTGATGGAATACAACTAGAGAATCAAGACAAGTTTAAACGAGGGAACAACAAATGGCGCCTGCGATTAAAGCAAAACGTGGACAATTTATGCATTTATGAATTTTATTATCACATGAACATCATATCAACCCTTATTAGGGGATTTATGGCCGCTCCGCGGCGAGATAAACCTCATTAGGGAATTTATGGATGGCCCACCGGCGAGATAATCATCAGTTGACAAGTACTCAAAGCCCCCTCGTGTTTTTAGTGGCTTTTATGAAAACTATTTTTAAAATCAAGCCTGTTAGTCACAACGCCTCATAATTTCTAGAATACATGTACTGTATTTAACAAATTCGGTTTAAACGCTGAAATATGAAATTATGAAGCTATGTTTTACTTCAAAATCAATATTTCGCTCAGCATCACAGCTAAGTATCCATGCAGATTTCTTACTCAAATTCTATATAAAAAAACTGTCATTATCAAGCATCATTACTGAATTTTTTTAGGATCCACTTTCACAATCCAGTATATATGTATCTTATATCCACTAGCTTATACGGTATATCGTATATCCAGTATATCTTATCCAAAAAAGTTGCATTTTAGCACAGAGTTCCCCAGGTATCAGAAGTTTGAACACCTCTGCACTAGAAAGGATGTCAAAATGTATCTGTAGCAAGAGCTTCCATTGATTTGTCCAACTACTGTACATGTATAGCCATTAATAGGACTCCAGTATTTCTTATATAGATTTTCAACAATTCTCAACTGTGATGCAGTTCATCAGTGATGATGAAATAGCTAGTTTTTCGAAAAATCGCGCCTGGGGGATTTTACTATTCTACCATGATCAACATCCAACTTCCAACATCCAACTAATGTAAACATGTAAAGTTTGAAAATTTGATATTTTATTATTATTATTATTATTTTTTCGGTAATAGGGTTCCAAAAAAGTTGCACAAGTAAATTGCCTTAGCAGATTTGGTTTACGCAGATTTCCATAGAATCTTTCACTGTTAAAACGAGCACACTACACGGATATAACGAGCAAATTTTCGAAAATACGGTATCCGAGACATCAAAATTTAAGTTAACGATCAAGTTTCGAGTTTACCCTCAGGTGTCCCCCAATAGAAAAATAAATATCCGCCGAGGTGAATATGACACTATGGGACGTTAGAAAATTAAGTCGTCAACTTGCTGAAGGGGTTACACTGTATACAAGTTTGATTTATGGAATTTAAATGTGATCAGGGATTTGTGTGACAAAAATAAATATACAGATTTCGATGAAAATGATGGGTTTGAAATTCACGAGATGCACTGATGGTGAATTTAAATTAATTAAAAGCAAACTTGCGTCTGAAATATCTTATAAGCACAGAAATTGTACATTAATTCACGAGAAGTGAATTGTCGTTAAATGTATGGCGAATTTAGCTCTTCACGGATATAGAGAGTAACGGTTATAACGAGCAAATTGGGTCGGTCCCTTGATGCTCGTTATAACAGAGTTCGACTGTAATTCAATTCAAATTAGAAAGGGATAGCGGTCAGAAAATCGATTTTTTTTGCAATGCACACAACACCAATGTCGAAAGCACCCCTTTAAACCGCTCACAATGCTGATGTTATTTTGTCTTTTTTCTCAAAAAGTTTTCATCGCGTATCCCGCGGCACTCACGTCTTGCACCGGGACTTCCGCTTCATTTGCGCCACTTTTCACAATCGGCTGTGTTTCGCCAATCTGGTGCGGAAGAGCTTCCAGGGATTATTCTCGAACGTGGGTAAGCATCACAATGAGCTCACCTACCTTCCAAATAAGAGCGAACTTAGGCAGCCTCCCCGCAGGTGGCGCCACCGGCAATGGGCGACGGTGGCGCTCCCTCGGGGTGTGTTTTGTCGGCATGCGAGACTGCATAATACGCAATGAACATGCAAAGTACGCTGAAACAAGAAATACTCGCCGATTTAAAAACTTTTTTAAACCCGCATTAATTTGTATTACTCACTTTGGCATTTTCCAACAATGAAATTTTAGGATTTACAGGATCGAACCATGATTTTTCCGTTAGGTTATGTTCGTTCACATGCTGTATGTATGTTCCTTTCAAGGTTTTAATGTATTGGAAGACAATTTAAATCGTAGTAATTAAATTGGTAATTAGGTAAAAGTTTGAAAAGCTGCAAGAAATGGTGGATTTTTAGTGTATTTTCCTAAAAATGTTTTTCAAAGACACTATATGTAAGCTTATACTGGTGTAGTATTCTAACACTATTTTTGTGGATGCTTTCGTGAATACTTTACTGTTCTCGAAATAGATGTATACGCTGTAGGTAATTTAAATTTTTTTTGATCCAAACAAAATTTTAAAAAAGTGACCATGTAGTGTATTTTATGTCAATTTTTTTTTCGAAATACCAGATATTTGGAAATATTAATTATGGTTTAGTGATATGGGAACCCTACACGGACATTATTACTGTCATTTTCGACAACTAATGTCAGTATTACTGATAATGTAAGGGCAGTACTGGTGTATTGGTGTTCGTTACTGACGATTATCCCGATTTTTTTATAAATTCTGGTAGTATCGAAATATTGACAGTATTACTGACGGTTTCGAGATAGTAACAGTATTATTGACGGTATCGAGGCAGCAACAGTATTACTGACGGTATCGAGATTGTAACAGTATTACTAACATTGTAATGCGTTCGTCAGTATATATCGTAAGTATTGCGCGCCAGCAGACGCGACACAATTGAGACAATTCAATCCCCACGTTGGATTTCATCAAAAAAATTTGCGTGAGGACACATTTCCTCCTATTTTATTGTTGCAATCTTTATCGCACTATTTATTGAAACAAACTCACTTTACTATAGCAGATTATGTGTCCCACGTTGTGATGATCCGAAATTTGTTTAATAATTTTTATTATTCAAAATTGGGAAATTTGGGTTTTTGGATTAAATATTGAAAGGGGATGGTAATTTTGAGGCACCCTGTACATTTGGAAAGCTCTAGAAGCTACCAATGGCTAACTGCCAAGAGCCGAATGAAGAGAAAATCAACCCCTTTGCGTGGGAAGGAATTCGGCCAGGGATGTCAGCGGAAACACAGGGTCAATGGGGGCATA
>JAQGAF010001344.1:0-32136 GCA_034687865.1 Kryphioiulus occultus | reverse complement strand
GTTGGGAACAAATCCCCGAATTTCCCAGATTTCCCAGCTGGGAACAAACCCCCAAATTTCCCAGGTTTCCCAGTTGGGAGCAAATCGTACGACTTTTCCAGGATTTCCAGGATTCCCAGGTTCTGTGAGACTCACTGTTTTCAGCCAGTAACAATGATCCTGAAGGGTCCCCATAAGGTCATCACGTTCACCACTGGGGTGCCATCAGTTTTTCGTCCATTAACCCCAATGCCCACGACCACTAGCTACTAGCTACTACAACAGGGTTAAACATTGAAAAGGTCAAGAAAAGAAATTTACAGTTCATCCAACCTGGAGGAGCGTCTCCGCATGAGCAGGGCCACCTTGGGGTCATCCAGAAAGCGTGAGTCGACGCAGATGAGTGGGGTGACCCTGTCCACCACCAGCGACTGGGAGCGGTCACGCTTGGGGATGCCGTGGGGCATTCCGGTCGAGGCCGAAGCCATGGAGGAAAGGGCCGGTGGGGGCCGCTTGGGCCGCTCCCTGGGGGTGGACAACCACGACATGGTTCAGCGAGGGTTGCTCACAAAAACACATCCATTCCGGGCAGGTCAGAGGTCGAAGCACTGGAAATGTCAGCTTGCTTGTGTCTTGTTGATCAACAACTACGAGTGTGCTGGGTTGACAAACTCTTTTGATGGCCAATAAGGTTTCTCCTCGGCATATGGCGTCACCAAAAAGCAATTTCGCGAGCCGAGCTAATCACTGGTGAAATTGGCAAACAGGTGAGAGATATTGCTCATCCCCAGTGATTTTGGGACGGTTTATAACAGCGATAGTACATGCAACAACATCCGAAAATTAATAAAAAATAATCGAGCAGTTGGCCTGACTCTGGCTCAGGGACGAAGTGCGGGGGTGGACGAGGGAAAATTTGGCCAAGCACGAGGAGGGGACTATCACGCAACCGAAATTTATGCAACTTCAAATAATCGGTGCAATTACAGCAGAGTTATACTGTAATTACGATTGCTGCATCACGAAACAAAATCGCATTGGCCTCTGCCCAATTTTTATTTCAAGTCGTTATTTCTTTCGGCTATTGCCTCAAACCCCGTGGCAGTTTAGCATCGTTAAAATTTACCGATTTTGCTGGGATTTGATATTGGGAACTATGGAACAGCAGCTAACTCGCTTCACAACATGCACTAACATGAATCACGGCATGAAATTATCCCCAATTTCTAATTGTTTGTTTTTTTATAAACGAGAATTTTTGCTTGGAATTTTATTTTATTTAGCCGAATGCCATTAAAATGATTTCAATTTTCAACTTTCAATATACGAGAATTTCTTGTTAGAATGTTTTTATTTAATCCAACGACATTAAAATTATGTTCAATTTTCAATATCAGAGAATTGCTTAGCATTAAGTCGAATGAAACGCGTTGTCAGATCTCTCCATTTGGTAGTAATGGAATCTCTTGGAATTTAATTACAGTAATGACATTAGCTTAATTTTAACTTTGCTGCTTGGGATTAATGTTGGTTAATTAAGAACCCAACTTTAAATTAGGTAATCAAAATCAGGTACGACTATGGGGACAGGCGGCGAAAATGTAAATGCTGTAAAAATTTTAATTAAAAATAGCAGACACCTAATTAGCGTAAGTGGCAATGAAATTTCAACGTTACTTCATGTTTTCGTACTTCTTTTTTAACATCTTTTTTTGGAAATTTTTTGTTTGTTATTAAAGATGCACCAAATCGAAATTTGTAGTATTAGCACAAATGACAGTTTATTCCGACAATTTATTTGAATATAATCATGCAGATTTCAAGTAACTAGAGATAAAATTTCGAAAATAATTTATTGTTTGAAGTTACAGCATATCTTGAATTTTCCAAAATAATTTAATCCCTAACTTTCGAACTACCATGGAATTTCGACAATAAGTTGTGCCTTAAATTAAGAATCCTTGAATCCCGTAGACAACTTATTTTTTAAATTGAGAATTCCTTGAATTTCGAAAATTATTTATTCTGCAAATTTAAAACTGCACTTTAATCCCGCCCTTGGAATTCTTTGGATCTTAAATTTCTATTGAAAGGTAGATTCCAAGTTTTGCTTTGAATTCCTTTATTCTAAGGAGAAATTCTTTCGTATAGCATTAGCCGAAGGTTGGTTTCAACCATCAAATTTAGAAGAAAATTTTCAATTTGCACCACTGGGGTAATAGCAGTGAGGTAAGAATATGTCCCAATTCGCTGCAAACCTGAATACCCCAAATTTATTCCGGAAATAATTTGGAGCTAGGCTATCAAATTTGCAAAAGGCACCCGAACGATGCCATAAAACCCGAAATAGCAAAGCCAGCAATTGGCCCAGTAGGATGGCCTAACACCGCAAGCGGAAACGGAAATAAGAGGAAATCACAATAACGTGCCAGCACAAACGAGATTCATAAATCATGCAACGATAAAAAAGATAGGAAAAGATAAAATGGGCTTAAATTAACTTTTACAATGTGTCAGTACTAGGGGTTGACGATGCATTGGTCAACCGAAAACAAGTTGACAAATTCACTTAAGCAGTTTTCGTGGAGAAAAATCCATTCGAAGCACAAATGTCAAAAATGCCAAACTGTCGAAAAAAACAAACATTCAAAAATAGCACGTAGTGAGGCTATCACTGTTGATTAGAACGCAATAGAGCTGACCCGGTCATTATTAGAGACACACGTTTTCCAAACGTACACGTTGGTTGCGTGGATGGAACTGAAGTGAAACACAACGAGGTTTGCACGAAGGCATAACTGGCCCAGTCCATTCGATATACAGGGTGCGAACGTCATTTAACCGCTGCGCATGCGCAAAGCGACTTATCGACGGGCTTTTGTGGCATCCTTTATCAGGGGGTGGGAGATGTTTGTTTTTTTCGTATGTTTTTTCAATGTCGCCTTTCTTGCCCCGCAATTTGGGAACAATGGATCCTTGTTATCTACATGTACACGATTTTAATCGGGGATTACAGAAGCCAGTGTCCGGATAAACGACGCTGACATTGGCAGATAACGGAATTTCCAATGGGCTGAGAGATGTTATATCTGATTGTCACCACATGTGTTTATATGAACAATAATAAAACTGTTTGTTTCCGAGCTACAGCTGTTAAGCATAAATATTTGAAATGATAATACAGTAGTTTGCGTTGAAAATGTCACCGAAATACATGTATAGTATTTCAAGTTGAAAGGGGAATAGTAAGGTTCACCGGATGATAATGGCATTCGGTCACTTTTCCTGACATGCATACATGTAGGTGTAGTAAATATTATCCTCTATTGTTTAACCAAATTTTTAATCTTACAGATTCATTACAGATTAATTAAATTAACAAATTCAGATCCTAGTTTTAAAATACCTGACTGTAAACGGAGATTTCGCTTATTTCAGTCTCCCCATTTTATTTGTTCACTGAGATAGTCAAACATTTCGATGCATAGCAAGCTTTCAAAAATTCGTTCACAAATAACACTATTGTAAACCTTTGTTAACATATTTTAGTTCATTAAAAACATGCACTCAAAGACAATCGTTTTCCAAATTTTAAAAGAAAGCTAATCTAGAAAGATCGGTTTTCATGATGACGACGATGTGAATTTATCTAGTTTCAATGGAAAATTTCTGAGAATCGTTACGAAAAAAAACTTTCACCATGGCAAGACCAATGCTTCAATAAATAACACTATAAATTCACAAATAACACTATTGTAAACATTTGTAAACATATTCTCGTTCATTAGAAACATGCACTGATTGCATTCAAAGCCAATCGTTTTTCAAATTTAAAAGAAAGCTAATCTAGAAAGATCGGTTTTCATGATGACGATAATGTGAATTTATCTAGTTTCAACGCAGAATTTCTGAGAAACGTAAGGAAAAAAACTTTCACCATGGAAAAGGCCAATGCTTCCATCTATATGTAGAGTTCTGTGACTAAACCACTATTGATTTTGATCAGGACTAGACTTCCCTCATGTATTTAACGCAAAATTGCATACAATCCAGACAATGCAAATTCCAAAATTATTCATGGTTGTGCTTTTGAAATTTTTTGAAGTTTTCCAAGCTGCCCATCAAAGTGGCAAAAGTTAGCCTTGATTCAGGAGAAAATCAATTACCTTCCATGATTTACGATATGATCAATGCCAGTCTTATTTTCTTGCGCAGAACTTAACGCATCGATTCGCTTTTGTTGCCGAAATTCCGCCAAATCCACTCGACTTTGTATGAAATATTAATGCCTCGTTAAAAAACCCGATGAACTCAAGGACGGTTGCACGATTGTCACAAACGCCTGATTAGAACAACGATAACAAAACAGGATTACTACAGAGATGACAGATTCCACTTCCCTGACTCTTCCCTGACTTTTACAGGTTTTAAAACCATTTTCCGTGACCACCCTGACCCCTGAAAATGCAAAAATATGACATGCCAACGTAAGGAATGCTATATTTATTGCTTATTGTATATAAACAGGAGATAGAACGCAAATGTTCACAAAGAAACAGCAAATTTGGATTCGTTTTTTAAATTGCTTTTACAGAATTGCTCGTCATCCCTTCATTTTTGTGCTAACCAATAACTAGCCATGTAAAATCCGTTATTGATTTGTTGAATTTCCCTGACTTTCTCAAAATAAATCAATTTTCCCTGACTTTTCCAAGTTTCCCAGGTTTTCCGAATCTAGAAGATGCCCGGAAGATGCACTGGAGAGTTTTTGACTATACTATGGAATATGCCCTGCTCCGCAAATGCACAAAACATGTATATTTCAACCCTGTTTTGACACCTTTCCAAGTTTGTTTCTTGTATACATGTATTTGTCCTAACCTAGCCTATTAGCTGCCCAAACAGCAGACAATCACTGCCAGCCTATGACCCTTATAAAATTTGTAGGTATAACTCTGATTAATTTCTCGTATCCAGTAGGTATTAAGGTATTTTTATGGTGTATTATTGGTAAACACGATTTGCAACTTTGGAAAAGATAGCTACGATGGTTTCTTTAAGGTTTCATTATTGGATGTTGAAAGGTTTCCTCTATATCCAATGTATTTCATAGGTTTCCAATATGTTGTACACTGTAAGATATCCATCTGAAACCTATGATAGGTATATTTTGCAACCGACCAGACTTATTTGATACTTGTTGAAACATTTCTGATACCAAAAAAAATGGACGCCTACTTATTATCGAAAATACCTTTCAAATTTTTGTAAGGGGAGCCTTTAGGGGAAGCCCACTTTCTCATAGTGTCCATGCTAGAGCATGGTAGCCGCAGGGCATATTCCGAAGTACTGGTTTCTTGAACTTAATTTTATTGTTTGTTTCTGTTTCATTCCCAACGATCGATTAGAACCAGATTTATTTGTTAAATTTCCCTGACTTTCTCAAAGTAAATCAATTTTTGATGGCTTTTCCATGTTTCCCAGGTTTCCCAAGTCCGAGGGAACCCTGTAGAAGATGCCCGGTTGAATCACTGGAGAATTTTTGACTAACTATGGAATATGCGCTGCTCCGAAAATGCACAAAATATGAATATTTCAACCTTACTTATCCAGTTGACAAGAATGACACTTTTCCAAGTTTTGTTTTCTGTATATTTGTCCTAACCTAGCCTATGCAAGCATAAATTAACTAAAAATGCAATTTTTTATTTAGCTGCTCAAACAGCAGGCAATCACTGCCAGCCTACGAGCCTTTAGGGGAAGCCCACTTTCTCACAGTGTCCATGCTGGAGCATGGTAGCAGCAGGGCATATTCCGAAGGGCAGGTTTCTTGAACTTAATTTTATTGCTTGTTTCTGCTTCATTCCCTCGATCGATAAGAACCAGAGAAGAAATTCAGCTTGCTGGTAACTAACAGTTATTTGCTAAACTCTTAATGGCGTGTCATAAGGCTCGATGTTACCCATAGAAACACGTGGACTGGTTGTGCCAAATCAGATTAGAAAAATCGATGGTTAAACTTAACATTAACAAGAAAACGGGATTAGAAAAAGACACTGTGGAGGTGGACACATTCTTTACAATAAGCCAGTTCGAAGCATGGTCGATAATTCCTCTCGGAAGCCATTATTGACCCCCGTGACCACTCGACAGTCAAAGGCTGGATCGGTAATCCAAGATCGCCTGTTAAATAAATAAGTAAAGGGCGAAACGGGGCGTTAAGTATACACGTGTCAGAATCGGTTAACACCCGCGCATCGCCAATGGCAACCCGGTAAAAATAATAAACACCGTGTAGGGTGCGGCCAATGACAGCTAGGCGTCGTTAGCAGAAAAAACGAAGAAAAAAAATCCGCTGATATTCGTGTTCAAGAATTCAATTTCGTTGGAAAAAAACCAACGAAAGCCATATCGACCTCAGCTGCAATCCGCCAAAAGCGACAAAAAATTGCAACAAGATTCTGTTTCTTTCCCAATAGATGCCATTTTAGAAGCCCATTTCGTCACCATTTTGTTGTTAGAAACCCCAGTTGTCAAGCAGTTGCGCAACGCGCTCCATAGATGGCGCTGGCCACCTGCTCCTTGTTTTCATGTTTTATGCGCAACAGGATTTTGGGAAATTGGAAATACCGACAATTATCAAGTGTGCTTTCATGGAGGCGGCCATCTTGAACTGTGTAGCTTGTCTTTTTAGCTAAAAAGGATTGTGGGTAAAGCACAAGAACCAACGCGCATTTCGTAATCCTGTCAATAATACCTCCAATTTCAGCAATCACCGACAAAAATCCTGCTTGTATGAGTGGGGCAGTATTGATGGAATGATATTCCATTAAAATTACTGACGATTATCTAAATTTGTGGATAGATTATGCGGATCCTACATGTCAAGGTCATTGTACGACTAGTAATACCGTCAATTTCAAATGGAAATGGTTCGCATAATGAAAAAGTACTGGTGGATTGATTGATGTTAAACTCATGTCAGTATGGGAATAATAAAAGTCACACTTATCGTGTAGCTAGGATCGGCAATAAATAAGGATTATTCCATCAATACTGCGCCCATTACACGATCAGTATTACTGCGGGAATTTGCTGGTTTTGACTGCAGCTTACCGGTATTACTAACAATGTAAGGCCAGCATGACTGTCAGGAACGAAATTACGACAGTAATACTGAGCGTGTAAGATCCGCACAGCAGTGCGTTTTAAAGCTGACAATGGTAAAATTACTATACAGCCTTTGCTATCTAATGCCGACCCTACATGATCAGCGATACTGTCATTATGATACTGACGGCGCACATTACACGATCAGTATTGATATCCGTATTTGTTGAAAATGATAGTATTATTGCCCGTGTAGGGTCCCCACCATGAAAAGTGACATCAATCAGTCAGTACTGCGCTCATTACATGACCAGTATTAACGTCCTTACTTGTTGAAACTGACAGTATTACTAGCCGTATAGGGTCCCATTATATGCAAACAATAATTGCGGAAACACAAAAATTTGAAGTATAATTTTAGTAAATTTCTAGTGTCCAATGGATATCGTGGTTTTTATGGTGTATTATTGGTATACAAAACTTACAACCTTGTAAAAGAAACCTATGACGGTTTCTTTAAGGTTTCATTATTGGTTGTTGAAATTTTCCTTTATATTATGTTTCCAAAAATACTGTACACTGTGAGATATCCCCTGAAACTTATGATAGGTATTTTTTGCACCCGATCAGACTTATTTTATACCTGTTGAATCACGTTTCTGATACCAAAAAAATACAAAAAATGGAAACCTAATTTGATGTAAGGGAATACTGATACTTAGTTTGAATGTTAGATTCTGGTCAGTATTACTGACCGTGTAAGGTCGACAGATGAGGCCATGCGTTGAAGTCAGAGGATGCCATATCAGTCGTGTCAATGACAAGGGTTGAAGGAGCCTTACATCTAAGTTGGCGCAGCTGCCTAACGTTGACATTTTTCTCTCTCCTAAAAAACGAGCCAGTCGTGATTGAAGTGCGATGTACGTAACTAGGCCGCATTTCAATAATTGTTTGATCAAACAGCATTGGCTGCACTCGACGCACTCGATTGAAACGAAATCCCGGCATTAGTTGCTTGAGCCATGCAGTTCGAATTCGAAACGACGCTCCTGCTCATCGCCGTCTCCTCAGGGGGCGCAGGTGAGCGGGACTATCAATAGACGTGATCGTAAACTGAAAACAAGCGTCATTTACGTCAGTGGTTACGCCATACGTGGCTTACGAACCGATATTTCGCACCTAATGAAGACAAACAGGCCATTCATCGCGGCGTACTTGTGGCCACCATTTCGATTCCAGACTTAGTCAATGCACCCACGCTTTACGCCATAACAACACCTACTGTGCGTTACGCCCACCTGTTACAACCCATTCAAAGCACAAATTCATGCTGGCATAAGTTTCTTAAGATCGTAGCATTTCTAATGACTGGATGGGCAATACGAAACTTTGCAAAATAGATTATTTAATGACATCCACGGAAGCTTGCTAATGATTGTATAACAGGATGAAACGAAAACATTTTGGCTTCTTACTATGTTTCTAATTTTAATTCGGTGTAATTTAATGGCTGTTGCTGACTTCTCTTTCAGAAATAAACAACTCGTACAATTTGAATACATACATGTATACGTGCACTAATCCAGCACACATCTACATGTACATGTATACCAGAAATATTGAAACTGAGTTCAATGGAACATTTTCAGGGGTTCCACAACTTTTTATACAAGTTTAGAGTGTTTAAAACTTGTTATTTATAAATTTTACGATTAAATGTTTACAAAATGACGTACGTGTAATTTATTTAAACTGTGCTGAAAATATTATTTGATGCAATTTTGTGTAAATAAATTACATTAAAATTATATTACTGCATTTCTTAAATTTTAAGCAATATGAATGTAAGAAAATTAGATCTAGTCAGCCATAAAATACAAATTTTGATGAACACTAAGTACGAGCGTATTTATGCAAAAACATGAAAACTTTCATTGTAAATTATTTCCCACGCCCATATTTTTGGTAGGCCTAAAAGAATTCCTGAAAACAATAAATCACATTAAAATTATATTACTGCATCACTTAAAAATTATAAACAATGCACATATAAAAATATGAACTAGTCAGTTAAATATATCAATTTTGATCAACACTAAATTCCAGCATATAAGCAGAAAAATTAAAATTTTCATTATAAATATAAACCCCCTCCCCTTATTTCTTGGTGCTAGAATTCCAAAAAAACTTAAACGTACATTAAAAGCAAAGAGTACTCAAAATATTAGGAGCTTGAAGACAACTGAACTAATCCTAATAATTATCAAATAATGTATTCTTGGCACGTTCTAACCACCTGCACTTTAAATAATTAGCGTAATAATTAAGGAATTAGGGAAATAATTAAATATTCCTTAAGATTCTTAAAAAACCGAATTTCAACAATTTGAAAGGATTAAGGCAACGATAAGATTGCACCAAAAATTCATTTCCTCTAAACTAATTTAAATTCAAAATGAAGAAAAAGGAAATTGCTAGGAGTAATTGAATTATTTAGCGCAATATTTTGTATACAATTAGTTAGAACACAATTAGTTAGAACACAATTAGTTAGAACTTGCTTCCCCGTAAAAGGAACGGACAGGAAAGCTTACATAGTTCCGATGTTTGCAGTGATTGCCCATTCCGCTGGGCAGCACCATTCATGGATTTGATAACGTTATTATTAGATTTATCTCATTCAATTCGAGAAACCTCTGTGATGCCATTTTACAACCTTACTGGCAACATAATTTGCGACATAGCCAAAGGCTGAATCGGGCAACACGTGGGAGGAAGAGTTTGGAAAAATCAATACTTAGAACGGTATTGACTCGTGGCGTCATCTAGATGGCAAGTTTTGAAACATCAACGTAACCAAGGCAACCAACTGGCGCGTTGTAATCGAGGAGCATGCGCCCAAGGTTTCGTAAATCCACCCCAAGATGGCGCTACTTGCTTGATGTTGAATCATGAGCGTTTGAATTAAGGATTTGAATGACATTACTCATGAGGTGTAGCATTGCAAGTCAATGGGGCCAGATCTCGTGCCATGGAATAAAATTTTTGACGTGTATTAGCTTTCGCTCAGTTTTTTCATTTTATCAAGAATTTACCTTTAAAACAGATTTCTTTGTCATTTATTTGAAGCTATACATGTACCCAACATTTGGGGGTATCCTGTTACCCGAATTATTCAGTAATTCAATATTGCTGGTAAAATGCATGAACGTGAGTTTGCTCGTTTTAACGTCGAAAACGCCGTTTTTGAAGTGGATAATGTCACGTGATTTGCTCCCATTCATCAACTACCATCGTGATGGTAACGTTGTGGTTATGGTGACGGTGCACTTACCGCGACGTTTGCGGTTACAGTACAGTTTACTGTGACGTTTATAACACGGTTATCATGACTTTAATGCGATTTCAATTAATGACTTTAGTGGGGCTTCAACGACTTCAGTGGATTTTAACTAAGATGTACACTGACTTCGCAAGTTGCCAACCCATTGCCCTACAGTATATAGGCTACTATAACGCATGAAGCTCTAAATTCAGCCAATAATCTTTCCCATTTCGGAAAAAATTGCCAAATTTTAGGACACAGGTCATTTAGGTGAGCTATTTGTCCTAGGGTTGACCCGAGTTTCGACTTGGTCAAGTTTGGTCGAAATCGTTCGGATAGTTTCCGACGGACACACAGAAACCTGCAAATTCTGTATCCATTCAATGAGGCTCAATTCAATTCATCAATGTTTACAATAGCAAAAATTTCGAAAATTCGTGAAAATTTTGTGGATACTTGCTTCGGTCTATATACACTGCCGTAGCAAGTATTTAGTGTATAAGTGTAAATTGCATACACATATTCGTACTTGTGGAAGCCTTCCATTGACAGTAGGCTACTGCCATACTTGCCTAGGCAGTATGCCCCGGGGGCCTCATCCCGAACATACTGCCTAAGCCAGTACAACTAAAGCGGCTTCAGGTACAGCTTATATAGCCTTTCAAAGTCATGGCGGACAACTCTATGGGTACCATCTGCTGCTAAACATTGGTTGTAAATCCCTGCATCACAATAGTGGATAAAGATTCGCTGATAAATGCCAGAAACATTTCTTGTTTCCGGTAGCATTAATTAAATTTCAAAAATTCTAAGGACCGCTTTTTAAATGGCGTTTTCGTCGATACTCCATAGAGCCCAATGCCCCCAGTTTGACGCCATTTTGCGGCTGGTTTATCCCGCTATGTCCTAACTGGCACTGAATTTTCAGACTTACACTACGTTTACATGCTGACGATTAGATAGCTGGAATAAAACCTGCCTTACACATGAGAAACGAGAAGAAAATTGAAACGACCACACGTTACAAAAAAGTGGAGTTCGCACAGCTATCAAGCCATTGACAGGACGTGCAGTGCATGATGGGAGATTCTTCAATGCGAGAGAATAACGAAGCCCAAATCTGATCATTGTTACTTACCAAACTAATGTAATACTGTAAATAAACCGAAGAATACGTACAGTAGGATATCATCGATCGTACTGCTTACCCGCCAAATTTAACATTACACCATATGTACCATGCAGTACTACCAGACAAAATGTCCTCTCATTTGTTGAAGAAATTACGTGGAAAAGTTGACTGACAACACAGCGTTACAAGCGTAGACGCATACTTTAATTAAGAACAGCCCATGGTACAACGGCCCAAGCCAATGGTGAATTTTCAAACGACCGCGACTTTAGGGGATTTCAGCTACTAGTCAAACAAGGACGCAACGCCATGCATTGTGACGTCACGTGAAGCATAGCGGATGAACGGTCACGTGCCTCGGGACGTCATCCACGTTCGCGTTTACGGTAAATAGAGAGTTTGAGCTTCACATTAAACACGAACGTGACGACAATCTTGACCATTGCCGGTGAATGGGAGCAGATCACGTGACATTCGCGTCCACGTCCACTTACAACTAAAAATATTTAATTACTAATTAATTCAGGTAGCAGGGTACCCCCAAATGTTGGGACATGTATAGCTCCAAATAAACGACAAAGAAATCTCTTTTAAAGGTAAATTCTCGATGAAAATTAAACAGATATCAAAAGTAGTTTAGTTATAGTCCATTTATTTGGAGATTTATTCCACGACACGAGATCTGCTTCCATTGAGTTACAATGATTCACGTGACGTCACACGTTTTCGTCACGTCCACGGTCAACGTAGAGCTCACACTCTCTACTAATAATACTACATGTACATGTAACATGCTTAAATGAGAAAGGTCTCTGTAATCATTCATACGTCATATTTAACATCATTTTGTAGGACGATTTTCAGTATTGAACAGCATTGAAAAATGTCTAGGACTTTAGGATCGTACTGTGTTTTGGCAATTATATTTAGATAATTTTCTGTCGAATGATGATAAGAATGTCAAAATACAGGTATTTACATGTAGTTCGATTTTGTTCATAGCGGATATGTGGGCAATTTAATCAAATTTTCAACAAAAGACAATTTTTCGACATGTTATTTTCAAACTTTTGGGACCGCGACCACTGTTTGGAATGGCAGCGTTTGGAGACACGCCATAATAATGAGGACTGACTAAACCAGATATAAATATGGCATCACTTTAAACCTGATCATTAAAACTGCTTCTTGCTTCTCACACTTTCTAAAACCTATATATATTTTTTGTAGAAATAGCTTAATGATGAAGAGAAAAAGCTAGGGGACCTATAGACTCGAAAGGGATTGCTGGGGGAAAGTTGATTTTGAAAAATTAGATCACCACTAGTGCATTTTAGTGCACTATCCTTGAGACATTTTCAGAAATACACGTAACAACAATAATTCATATATCCATAATTCATGTTTTTATGAAACCTACACGACATGCCAATAAAACGATAATACAGCAGAAGGAAAGGCAATTGCTACAATTGATAAAACTGCCAGATGTTATAGGATACAAATTTCAAAAGCAATTTAAAGAAGCATCTATAAAACGATTCTCAACATTTTTAACATCGTGATACTAATTCTTGCATCATTTACTGCACAAACCATTATCTTGAATGAAAGTGAAGATGTATAAGCCTTAGAAAAATTTTCCTAAGATGACACCGCGTGTAACCTTAAAATACAATGCAATATGTAAACGCATGTAAAATCTATGTAACTACATGTAAAAATGGTCGATGACTTGCCAAGATGGTAGTGAGCTCGTATCCCTAATTAACGAAACTGTATCAGGTCCATGACTTACCCAATTGCCTGGATATTACCTTTTCACCTTTTCCTTATTTTAAAATAAATAATTCTGACAGTTTATTTTGCATCGTGGGGGATATAACGTGAACTGGAAATACCAACAATCGCACACCAGAGATTTCTTCTGATTTTACGAGTGCATGTGCCTCTATAACTATGGCTCGTATGTCAAATTACAAATGAGTTAGAAAAGGGACTTCGCGTGACGGACATGTTAGTTACCAATTCCCAAAAGATCAATTTTCGAAGCAAGAAAAGCGACGAAGATCAAAAGTCCAATAGAATCGTTCGAATAATAAATTGAGATAAAGAGGGAAGAAAATAGAAGGCCTGGAAACGAACCATCGGATTGAATGAAAGAATACAATTCGTTATTTCTGTATCAAAAAGAAAATAAAGTACTGTAATCCTGTCATCTGGGTGAACAGGTACAATGCAACAAGTTGTCAGAGAACAACCTTTCAAGTGTTAAGAGTGAGACTCAGGTGCTAAAGCTGGTTGTGAACTTTGCTACGTAACAGACATCGACTCGTGAAACTAGGATTTTAATAGATTAGACAAAACTATGTAATCAGCTTAAAAACAAGGTGAATTATCAACTTGGAACTGGAATTAGCAAAGCTAAATTGGCTTCATGGAGCCATGCAGTGCGATATTTAAAACGAGAGATGTGGTCAAGCTATTCACGAATGTATAATCTGTTTCAAAAGCATATAGATTGTACCATAAAACGAGACTATTAATCCCCAGCTCCCTTCTCGTGAATTAATTCTGATAGAAAGGTCATTTTCGAACGTATTTTTCTCGCCTTGACGTTTTGCTTCATATCGATTAAAATATCATTAACTTCCGACGATGAAAAATGTTCGAACTGCATTCAAAAAACATTTTCCAACTTATGATAAGTTGAGTTTTTGAATTCCAACGCATTTTTATTGACGCAGAAAATCATAAGTAGATTATTAAAATGTATCTCCACGAACTTTACCATTAAAATGCACTTTACATTTCGTTTAAGCCATGTCATCAAATCGAATTTGCCCATTTGCATTAAGATTTTATTAACAGAAATTATCTAGAACATGATTTACATCTGCGATGCCGCAAAAAGGGATACAGTCCTTATTTTTTAAACCCATATTTATCACCTATTGAATCGCTCATATACGATCACAATCTTACTTTAAATGCAGCATCCCTCACTAGTTCGAAAACTTGGTTTCAATCATAAAAAAATGTCTGTATACTTCGGTATTTTACTGCCTCAGCATATAGGCTTTATGAAAAATTGGGCTTCACCCAACGCCTCGTAGGCTGGCAGTGATTGCCTGGTGGTTAGGGGCAGCTAAATAAGCAATTGCTTTGTTCGGTTAGATAAGTTTCTTGAGCAGGGACGTTTCCAAAGCTTATCCCAAACTTTCTAATCCCATGTCACATTCTTCACACTTCAAATTAACAACATACGTGTTCATATATGCGTACAAGCATGCAAACGACAAATAATTGATTTAAAGTCACTTTGCATACATGTATACCGTTATTATGATATTAAAGTGTCACGGAGAAAGATTTTCAATATGAAGTGCAACGTATAATTGATTTGTTGTGATAATAATAATGAGCATCAAATCAATTTTATCCTATGGTATTACCTGCCCTTTTCTATCGACCTAACTGCTATCGCTGATCTTTCCTAAGTGATTCATCGATTTTTTCGTAGAATAACTTATGCCTTTCAGCTAAAAATAATAAATGCATTGATTAGCGGAATTCTACAACCATACCTGCAATCATTTGTTATATGCCGTGCTTGGCAAATTCAACAGTTTCCTAGCTACTGACTATAGCACTGGTCTTATTGCAAATATCGATAATCAATTCTCAAGAATTACTCAGCAAAGTACATTTGGAGGGAAAACGTAATATAATATTCTCCCTATCCAATGTTATTATTCTAAGACTTAGCAATGCCATTTGCCACAAAATTGCTATAGATGTAATCGACAAGAAAGGCAAGGACATTTTGATAGATGAGCGGATGCACGTTGAGTTTAAAAACGACCTTAAGAAGTGAGAGATGTTATGCAACCCTTATTTTGAAAACAGTATTTTGAAACTTTATTTTGATTTTAAGGGAGGAAATTGAAGATTGCGGAAAAAAATACGTAAGTAGAGTGAATTGCACACTTGAGCATTAGTTTTGACAAGCACAGTTTGGCAACAAATATTTCAAATAACGCCATAAAGTTCATAAAAATACGTTTTGTCGATTATCCAAAAACAGGAATCTTTATCGTCTCCTCGAAAACCTATTTGTCTGAGTTATCGTAAATTACACACTTAAGCTTGAGCCATATCTGAAAAAGGTCTGGGATTCTCAAAACTTTAAGTGAGTTGACAATTTAAACTCTTTACCTCTCGGAAAGTATTCGAAAATAACTCTGTGTTCAGATAACAAAAACCTTGTCAAGGACTCTAAAGGGACCAAGGACCACCACTTATGGAACCTTCAGCTCACTTTCTATTTATAGAGAAATAGGTAAATAATCGCCAAGGATGGATTGACTGACACTTTGCAGCGCAATGCATCTCACTAGGATATTCGGAAAATTTTTAATTTTAATTCACCTCAATGACTAAAACCAGGTTTACTTTGTAACAAATATCATTAAATTTGCGTGACTTCAATGGTGTCATAGAAAATGTAAGCACAATATGCCACCAAACCCATTACAGAATCACAACTCATACGAACTTTTCAAAATACAGTAATAGCGTCTCATTGAAAATCTCATTCTCAAAATCATTCCAATTAAGTGTTATTTGCATACTTTTTAATTTGTGGAATTCTACAACGTCCAAAAAATATTTTTTTCATCAAGAGTCACCTTTAAGTTTTCCCATTGTTCAGCACCGACATGTGCATCTGACGTCATGTGAATGATTTCCTAATCTTATGCAGAAATATCAGTTATCCTTAGGTAAACATTTCTGACAGTTTTGTCGTTTGGCTAAGCTGTCTCACTATGACGTTTAATCTGACTCATCCATGTGTGCCCAGTCGGCTAAAACATAAATGTATTAAATGAGTCGATGATGGCAAGAAGAATCCTATCTGGAAATATTTATAGAAATCATGACCTTCGCAATGCAACGTTGCAAGATTTACAAAGGGCATTATTTCATGAATTGCTTTGGTCAGCGTTTCTTACGCTAAATGCACTTTCTACATTGCCCAATAAGCAATCGAAAAAATTAAACCGACATGCAATAAGTGTTTTCACATGTCTGTATTTTTTGCAGAAATTAGAATCTGAGTCTAATTCCTTTATGCACTAACGTAATAATAGGTCAACAACACAAGATGTAAATACACCCTGAATTATTGGCTTATGTGCATGGGATGGGACATTAAATTTTACCACTACAACGATTTTAAAAGAGTGCTGTTTTTAATCACTAGTGCCTAAAGAGAGCAATTCGACTTGAATGTAGTAAATTTGCCAGAAGGGAGAAACAGCGAACATTTATGTCTGTAATAGTGTCAAGATTGTAGAGTTCCTAAAGTACTCATCATTTATCATTTATCTTGGAGAACAGAGGACTGTAATGGGTTGTTTGATGGCTTTTTAGGCAGTTTTACTCGCTAATGTCTTTGCTTAAATAAAAAACGAAAATCTTACGGAAGAGGAAATGACACCATTTTTGGAAGTCCGCTGAAATATTAGCACCAGCTAGTGGAATTCTGGTAGTTGGCAATGTCTACTAATGAATAAATTTGTTTATTAAACTATTCTTTATGGTGAGCCTGCTCGGTTGCACTAAGCGTTGTAATATCGACGATTGTATCTTTAAGGATAAGAATCACATTATGTGCTGAAATAAAACTACATGAAACTCAATTTCCTTTAACAATATAAGAGCTAGAAGAGATGGAGCCTATGGGAAATATTCTGAAGATTTCCTTACAAGATACTTGCTAAGATTTATTTGACGATATAAATGAATCTCAAATATTTCAAAAATAAGTTCTCAATGAGAATTATCCAGCTTTCGCATAACCAAAAATAAGGATTTAGTGGGTTTCGACTGAGAGAGGGAGAAAACACTGCACCTATAAGCTGGATACAAAAAAAGGCATAGGACGAAAATGATGGGCTAAAATAGCACGCAAGTTTAGAAGTTATAAATGATTTGACACTATCGACCGAAAATAGTTTATCCTTAAGTGCACCATTGAAGGTGAAGACATAAGGCGAATTGCTAAGTAGGAAAAATGAAGATAAAAAAGTTTAGAATTTAGCTTTGACTTCACAAAAAAAGAGTATTGGCATATACATTAGTTATGGCAAGCTACATGTACATGAGGACTTTCTCCACGCATACATGTGCATTAAATTTCAAACACCATTATTTAACTGGAAAATGTAACGTATAGTGAATTAGTCCAGATTTTAAAGACATTTTCTTTCACAGGCAAGTTGTTGAATTTTATTTTTTAAAAAGTGCTATATAAGCTTACAGTGTACTGTGTGCTCCAATATAATAGTTTGCAAACGACAAAATGTATATCTTGTAACAAATTAAAAAATAGGTATTGAACACCACTAAATTACAGAGATACATCAGCTTTGACTATGCGTGGTATCATGCACGATTTTGCTGTAGAAAGTCTTAGATAGTAAATCGAATTACGAATGAAATATGCAGATATGATAGAAACAAGAATTTCTGCTCGATAAATAGCTTTCGGAAATTCAGGATGTTCTCCAGAAAAATCTTTTTCGTTAAAACATCATAAATCACATACATGTTCATGTCTTTCAACAATCTAATGACTCATGTTGCGAAGTACAATGTAACTACATGTACATACATGCTATCGTGCGCATGTTATCTGACAACTTGTAGGTTCTGGTAAATGGTTGAATTTCAAGCGTTTGCACACTATTTTATTCGTATACAGTATACCAGAAATGGATTTTTTTCAAATTAAAAAGGATGAAAAAGGACAGATGTGCAGCCTTGAAAACAAAAATAATCTAAAATAAAGGCATGCAAAAGACGAAATATTATTGTTCTAGAAAATAGTTTGTATAGGTAAAATATGGATTGTGCCATAGATTAGACACAGCGGTCTCCACCGTACACAATATGAGAAAGTGGGCTTCTCCTAACGGCTCGTAAGCTGGCAGTGATTGCCTGCCACAGGGGCAGCTAAATAAATAAATTGCATTTTTTGGTCAGTTTAGGCAAGGTTAACCACAGAAAAAACACAAAAAGAAAAAGAACAAAAATCCAAAAGAAATTGCAGCAGCTAGGACAACTCTTTATCGTATACTTACTTACATTACGCGTAGGACATGCATGTAGAGTTGAAATATAACTATTTTGCGAGCATTTGAAGCAGGATCGGATCTGTAGTATATCCAAAATATGGCAACAGTAAGAAACTTTTCAGTAAACCATTTTTACCACAATACTGAAGAAGCATTCAAAGCTGCATAATGCACTGCTTTTGAAACGTAAATAAGCATAAAACTCACCCGACTATATTTTCAAATATTTTCCCGTCAGCGCGACTACCCCAAGAATCAATCTTGTTCACACAAAAATTACAAAGATCCACCCTCCAATTTTCATGAGCAAGCAGGATTCACAAACGTTTTTCTGGAATATCTGATCTCGGCCGAGAACGACTACAGAATTTTGGAAGAACGAATCTATAAATGTTAATGTGGATGCAGCAATACCAAACTTGACCCAATGAAGTGGCCAAACATCATTTCATCATCCCCATAACAGAATGGGTACAGCACTATCAGAAAACGTTTGGTTCGATCTCCGCACCAAACAGTACAATGTTGGATGCCTACGACACACCGTGCCAAAAATAAATCCGCCTCTCACATCAAAAAAAGACACTGAACTCCGTTAGGGAAAAACATACATAAATCTGCATGTAATTGCTCGCTTATATGGAAACAAGACGCCAAACGATCGGTCTTAATACAGGTTTTTCTATTTTAGGTAGGTTCTGGTTAGACAGCGATTTCAAGGTCGATTACCATGCTCAACGACCAGTCCAAATCTGCACTTTTCATCGCATGTTACCAAGAAGCAAGAATACAGTACACGTTGTAAAAGAGCACCGTAGTTCAGCAGAAAAGGGGTGCAATGCTATCAATGATCGATCAATATCAATCAGGTTGGCCATATTGAATATTTTACTGTATCGTAAACTTGCGATCACGAACTGTTGCCAAACATTTATGCATGGCGTAATTGCGGATGAGGCTATTTGTCGCAGCAAGGATGAAAAGATGGTGACCAATGAAACGATGAAACGACACACCCGCCCAGAGAATCCAGGTTAATTTTCTCGTTACTTTTATAGGGATCCCATATATGGGATGACAGCTTTACATAAACGAACACGTTGTTTGTATACGCTGCCGTAATTTAGCACGGCGATCTGCGCGGATTTATTCCTTAATTGACCTTCAAACTTACGAGATCCTAAAGTCAATATGCCAGCATGTAAAAATTCCAACGAATCGTTTGGCGAATAAGTGATTGTCAGTCATCGTGCTTCTGTCAATTCAGATTGTCGCTGCAGTCTGAAATTTTATGCAATCTTGAACCGCGTTTATTAGAGAAAGATGACGTCAGAAGCGCAGTGCACATTAATGCCTGACACTGCGTACAGCAAACAACTGGTAGTATCTTTGTGAGTTCAGGCGTAATCGTGCCATACTAATAAAGGAATTTATAATGTTGCTTCTTCGACTAAAATAACACATTTGGCAAGAATTTCAAGTCAAACGAAAATAAATACGTTTTATTTTGCATTCCAACCATCACTGCTTCGCAAACTACTAAGGACGTTCAAGTATTACTGAGGTCACTTACGTTATCACTTTTGGGTGAGGGGGTTGGCTAAATTATGACGAATGGTGACATGGGGAGGGGGTCAAGCAATGTTGGATCATCATTTTGGAATAAAAATTTAAGCAAAATCGATCGTTTGTCCTGCGAATTGCGAAAATTTAAAATCCATGAATGATGTGTTTATTGTGATACAAATTTAGCTAAATTCGACATTTTGAATTAAAATCCATCACTTGTCATTCGGTTTTTCAAATATACTGCAATTTTAAATTCATCAATTTGGGGCTCTCTTTGATAAACTCTTCCATCAATTCGACATTTCGTAAGCTACTAGGGATGTATGATGTCATCGAGTTGGAAAGAGGGGGTTGGTTGGGGCATCATTTTTTTTTAATAACAATGTGGATTAAATCCATCATTTTTAAACATCAATGTGGATTAAATCCATCATTTTTAAACATCAATGTGGATTAATTCATGATTTTCATTCAATTTTAAAATTGTTTGAAATTACAAACTTCGGGTACATTTTGATGAAACTTTCGCTCAATTCGACACTTCGTAAACTGCTTAGGGCCTATAAGTAGCATGCCATCGATTTGGGGAAGGGGATGAATGATGACAGGGAGCAAAGGGGTCAACCAAATTCTGAATGGTCATTTTTAAAACAAAGATGCTGGTTAAAATTCATCAGTTGTCATCCGATTTTACGAAAAAGTTAAAACCCATCAATTTTGAATTCATTTTGATACAAATTTCACTAAATTCGACATTTCGTAAACTACATGGGACATTCACACATTACGTCATCATCTTGAGGGCGATGTCGGCCAAATTCAAATCCACCATATGGCCAGCAATTTTGCAAAAATAAATAAATAAATGAAAAAAATTCAACCCTATGCTTATTTTGATAGAAATATCGCTCAATTTCACATTTTTCGACAGCTAGGCCATGATGTCATTACTTATGGTGGGGGCCTTGCATATACAGTATTACTTAGCGCAATTTTTTTTGCTCTTATTAGATACCCACCTACTCCCTGTAACACTTTGCAGACCACCCACCCCTAGTGTTACGTAACACATTTGTATAACATTACTACCCATTGATTTTTCACACAATTTGTCAGATATACATGTACTGGATCTATATGTGGACCACATTTGTTATTGATTAATTACTATTACTGACTACAATGTTTTGGTTTAGACATCTTCCATTATGCATTAAAAATCTGAAATGCAGAGGTAAGTACACTGTATAGTTAATTTTGCTCATCAGCTTATACTGTAGAATGACTGCAACTCTTTATGGTGGAATTTTTGAGATATCCTTGCCCTTGAAAATGTTACGTAACGCTTTCACGAGGACCCACCCCCTGGTGCGTTACGTAATATTTGCACGGCCCCTAGGGATGAAGATAATGTCGAATGCTGACGTGGGGTACATGTAGGTCTGAAAATCACGATATTGTGATGACAAAATACTTCAACATCCCCCAAAGTAGTTGGAAAAGCTGCAAATTTCGCCAACTCGTCCATATCACGCCAGCTGGAGAAGGCGAAAAGGCGTAAAAAAGTGGCAGCAGATTTGGGAGCCTGGGTAGGGAGGAAGATGGGCCAGGTTGCCATGGCAACCGCATACACACCATCACTGAGGATGCGCACGCACTGGTGACACGGGATGAAACGGGAGCGCCAAAATAGCATGCCACACACGCGTTATCTATTCGAACGAGAGACACGTACCATCCGAAGTGGTTTCTAGTGACCACGTCAGCGGTTGATGCGCACCTCAAATTCGGGCTATGGGGCGGAAATTCGCCCAGGATACGCCATGAGCACGCTCCGTTTGTGGCATGCAAAAAAGTTTTTTTTCCGCTAAATTTGCATGCGCCCCAAATCGTCACCTTCGTTGTCATCGTTGTTTATGTTGCGAACAGTGTGGGTAACCAGGCTTGAATTAAGTCGACAACACTACCATTAGGAGCGTGTCGAACAGGGGGTGGCAAAACGCTGGAAACACTCGTTTTTGATGCCATCGCTATTCGCGAGCAAATATGGATCAAGAGCAGCCTGCCAGCGATTGAGCCAGATTAGCAACTCCGTGGGAATTGCAGGTGGGATTTTTTTTTCGCTTTTTTCGCTTGGAATACACTGCGTCGAGGATACCCTGGTAAATGTGAGTAAAAGATTTTGATCTCGTATGGGAACTTTTACAATGTTTATATGCAGCTATTAAATTGTAGTTACATAAAATCCACTTCAATCACGACCAGTGGGTCACGTATACGTGTATACGATCATACAAATCCACTGCTTCTTAAAAAATATGCGCGACCTTTACTAAAACCAGATACATCGCATGCAGGCAATGCAAAAAATTTGCTAAAACCAGTTGGTTAATACCGAAAATGTTTCAAGTAGGTCTTGCATGAGCACAATAATAGCTATTTGGAAAAACATATATTTATGTTGCTCAAAAATTGTGAGCAAATTTGGAAACTTAGTGAATTGGGGGCTTCGCCGCATCTGGTTTTAGTTATCCCAAACAAAGGGGACCTGAAAGCACGTGTTTGTCTCAATTGAAGTTGGTTAAAGTCTGTTTAAGGTGTGTACGTGATATAATAGTCCTGGTTTTTGTCTTTAATAAAACCCATCCATTGCAGTTTCTAAAACCAATTTCATAAATTCGACTTTAGGTACGACAAACACGTTTGCATGCAGGACTTTCTTGTTTAAAGTGCAATTTAAGTCTGCATATAAAGTAATAGGCTTCATGTACAGTTGATCACCATGACCCAATTGTCGATTGAGATTAAAATTAACATTGACCCCAAATACATGTACAGTGAAACCCTCTAGATGCACACCTCTATGTGTCGAACACCCCATTACTACAGTGTATATGTTGGACAGCTTTTCTCTGCACTAGACGTGTGTCATAGAATGAACGTTAGGGGGCAATTCCTCAAGTTGACACACAGTACTTCGTAAGTTGGACAGTGTTTCGTGCACCATCATCTAGAAAAAAAAAACTGAATGTCGGACAAAATGTGTTGCCACATAGGCGGTAACGGCTCATTTAGGCAATATCTTCTTTCCCACACCCCTGAGGAGAGAACCCCAGTCATGTTGTAGCTCAGTATACCAGGTCAAACAATTGAAACTGAGTTTTCTAGCGTGGGATCACAAAAAGCATCTGACTTACGTGAATCCTCATGTTGACGAGAACCCCTTCATTTTGGAAAAATTGTAATTTAATAATCAAGCTTTTATATTGTTATTTTATTGAAAACTTAGAAAACTCTCATTAACTCGGACACTTTTTGGCATGCAACACAGCTGTCCGATATAGAGAGGTTTCATTATACAAATATCAGCGAGAACTGTTTACTGTGCAGTTACCAGAACCCGTATTCGTGGAAATGCATTATTAATGGAGAGTGGACCGTACGTGAATTTGCGCCGGAGGACAGCTTGATGAGTAGGCGTCCTCATAATTCATTAATTATCCACCTGTTGACGTTCTTAAATGGACTCATGGTGGCGACTTAAGCGGGTAAACAATATCGGTCATGGTTCTAATTTGGCCAAATTGGTTCAAAAACTACCGGTGTTGGCGCAATATGCGTGATAAAAGAGTAACGAACTAGTTTGAAATGTGAAGCCAGAGCTCTTTTCACAACAGACTCTCAGGAAAGCTTTTAGAAAACGTTGAAAGAGTCTTTCGAATATAACTCAACTTGGTGCTTGGCAACCTGGCTGGGAAACTTGAGCCAGCACTCGTGCCAGTGACGAACTCCGAGAAAAAAATGAATACTGTAACCACTTGTTCTTACAGGGAAAACATAAAAATTACAATCATAGTTGCTAAGACGCCCTAAATCAAAACAGTTTTACAACTTGGAACTTGTATCCGTCTATGCCTTTGTTAAAATCTTTAATTCCAACAATCGTTCCAACTGTAAATATCCACGTGGAACCCCAAGCCTGCCAAAATGCCACCTCAGTTTAATTCCACGCTTTATAAACCTGGGTAAGTTACCCAAAATTGGATAAAAGTTTCGGTAATGACACACCTCGGAATATGTGTTAAAATTTACTTTAAAAGTGGTGAAGAAGAACTCTGAAGAAAGTATCCGTCCATGTGGGCTGATTCTCAAGTCTACAGTACCTGTCAGGCTAAGAGTGGACTTTTCACTCTGCCCTCTACCGGCATTATAGATTAAAGGGGGCGTATTAATACATTCCTACATGGAACAGAATGAAAAGGTCCTCCTGATACGTACTAAATAGCCTAACAAGTACATGTATATATTTGACATTGTAGTATTCAATCACTTTAACCAACAATTAACAGATCACTTTGCCTGCGTTGGGTGAAATAGACTTTCTGATAAGCTGTTTTCGGGTAATGAATGACAAATTTGGGAAACATTGGATTTATTCGACGATGGGCGCAATCCATGCAAACAACTAAGTATGTACATGTAGGTGCAGTCCAATTTAGGGACAGCTCAAGATTTTTTTTAATCATGTTGGAGCAATATTGAAGTGTTGTGGCCCAAAAGTAACAAGCCATCTCAAGTATTTTTTACAAGTTAATCTACTTCGAAAATGGAGCGAACACTATCAGCGTCCATTTTCTTAACGCCAACAGTTTTGTTAAGGGAAATTCGAGGCATCCCTGACATCATTTTTAAGTGGGCCCTTGTCGATAAGAATACTTGTACGGATCCTTTACTCCCACCCTTAACATTAAAGGTACAAAAAATGTTGGAATAACTTGCACGAAAACACCATATTCTGTCGGAGACCGCAGAATTGACTTAGGCGGTTAATATGGTGCAATTTGAAATACATGGCATTCAAATATACCGCAACTTTAAATCGTCTAATCCATAGGCTTTTGCAGTAATGATTAAATCTGTACCTGTTTGATGTAATACACTACATTTCCCTCCGCATTATATTCGCGGATTTTATAAATCTCCGCAACCGAAGATTAATGAACACTCATCAATCACTCTTTTTACTTTTTCTTTCTGATAAAAACTGGGATAAAAAGGTGACTTTTATAGATTCGAAACCATGCAACCAGGGTCATAAAGCAATGGTGCGTGCATTCAATGGGCAAGGGTTAAGTCAATAACTGCTTATCGAAATAGGAAAAGGTTTTGGGGCAAGGAAAACACCAAGATCTGTCAATTCTCATACTGTATTGTAACCAAATCCATTTTCAGACTAGATAACATTAAGGGTTTTTTCCTCAATACTTTTCCCCCGAAATAACACAACCTATTTCACCCATTGGTTGAAAGAACTCATTCCCCACGAAATGACAGGGTCGTTGGACGAGCATTTCAGGAGTATCGTGGCCAATGATGACCTAATTAGCATATACAGTAAACCATATTGAAATGGAAGAACTAAGCTTCAAAACAACTAATAATACTGCCAAGTTCTCTATATTTCTTCAAAGGATTAAATTGAACTAAGTTTAAAACGTGCTCCACCAATCAGTAAATTAAGTAAAATAAATTTCCAAAAATACCAAGTGATAGACTCAGAACTCGCAATGTAGACCAGTTTAATTTCGCTAAGAGGTGTAAAGCAATAAAACGCGGCAAAATAACTCTTTTATTTTCACAGAACACAGTCATAAAACTAAGAGCTACCCAATAAAAAATCGCAAATACAGCAACATATATGTGTTGCAAAACTTTAATAAACTTTGTGGAGGATTGTTTATATGTAGCTTCCATATACGGATGGCACGCGTTTGAAATTGAAACTGAAATCATGTTACCAGAACTAAAAACAACTCAAACACAGTTTGCTATTGGACATGTTTCACTCAGACAAATCTGTAAACCCGAGTAAGATGGAATTAAAAACATCTTAAAAGACTCAAATACCAACACCGTTGAGAAAAATATCTCGGAAAATTACAGGCCTCAATGCCATAATTAGTTGAAAACATATACCCTGTTTTACAACATAATTTCCTGTTGTCGTTCTAAATGTCATTCCCACATCACAAATGCAGTCAGGCCTGCATCTGCACTCAGGATTACTCGATTACACTCATGCATTAAAATATATAATTCTCTGAAATGCACTAACTCGTACTTTCTTCTTTTATTACCAAGCAATTAATGATGCACCCATAATTATGATTTATCAGGATTACTCGTATGACACACTTAAGAGCACCAATTTTCTTGCAACAAGAAAAGTTTACGTTACGATTCAGATACTTTTACATTGTTATCTAGTGCTGCTTCTTCAAATAAAATTCGTTTTTCGAGGCCTTTAATCCGGCAAACGATCATATTTCATATTTCTTTTACCAATCATCATAATAGGATGCCCAGGGTGCATCTCGTTATTGAAAGGGTTTCTAAATGCCATATGAAAAACAGTATTTTTATTAGACTCGGTGGGAATCTATCTTCGTTCCCTTCGAGAAACGTCAACAAATTTCAAGCAAATCTACGAAGCTAAAAAGAGAAAGATAAAACATATATTGGGGACAGGAAAAGGAGGAAGCTTGTTCAGAAAAGTGCTATGAAAACGAACCATCAAATCATCGCCATTAGGATGGAGGCATTTAACCAACTCCGTAGGTGAAAATTCGCGTTTCAAGAAAAACACGATAAACGAAAAGCAACGGCTATTTCCGAGATCGAAAACACGGGGGCAACGCCCACAAACAATGTTTGTGAAATGACTCATGCACTAGTGGCACAGTGAACCTGCATTATGACAAGTAATACAATTTTTAGCGTACCTTTGCCAATTCCATGCCATATTGTCGGATTTGAAAGCCTGCTTGATTTTGGCAAGCACATCACATTGCGAAATTCGAGTACATGCACAACTTGAGATATACTGTAGTATAAGAGTATGATAGCATCAAGGTAGAATCTAAGATAGGGTATCAGGCTATTGGAAAAATTGTATATTCCCGAATCAATCAATTGAAATCTTGATAACTTCTCGGCCGTTTTTGACTAAAAGAGAAGAGTTGAATTACAACTGTGCTACGTATCGGATTTTATCATATTTATTTATTTATTTTATGCGTTTTTTGTGTTTTAACTAATCTAACCAGTCCTGCCCCTTGAAGATAGCAATCCGTGGGCATTGCAGCGTAAGCATGGTTTGCCACCTTTCCAGGGCTGCATGGCTGCAATTCGTTACAGTAACCTAAACAAAAACAAATATTGTACTTCTACATAGTCCCTGTTCTAAATTTGCACATTTGAACCCCATTTGTCTAATAGACAATAATGACACCGGTCCTAGCTGTCGCATTTTATCCTTTCTGTGTTATTTTTTATTTCTTGTTGTTTTGCTGGTTTTTTTCTTTTGTGTTTTTGTCTTTATCCAGGTATCACAAAGTATATTCGATAAGTAGTTCAAATATCTATAAGATGGGCACATTTGGAGCAGGGTTTAAACGGAAGCACACCCAAAATACTCGACCATTGGATTTAATATGACAATTTGGAATGTTTCCATAGAGTTTATCTATTGCGTTGTCATTTGTTCACCAGTGGTCAACGGGTGATCTGACAAATTCATGCAGCCAGTCGATCATCCTATTATACTGAGCGACATTTTGTGTAAACCAAATAGGCAATCTCGAGTTGATTTTATCGATACCTGGCTATAAAATTTAGCGATAAAAAGTTATAACGTTGTGGTTTTTATGCTACTAGTTTGCTTCTCCTCGTTTCAAACTGCTTTTGCCTTCCGGAAATAAAACACATGCTTTGACATTTGCAAAAAAACATTTAGGTGGAACCACAGCTTTAACGCTGCAAACCTAATCACACATAATGGATATTATAACTTGGCAACAGCAAATAAATTTTCTATTATGCAGAAACGCGTTAGTAAGAATAGTCAAATAAGCAGCACATAAAACTTTTCATTTCTTTAAAAAAGGACAACGACCAAACTCAAGGTGAACGACAATCTAGCAACCTTTCAACGCAATATTTCCATCACGCTGCAATTTGCCACTAGAATATACCCAAGGTTTTCGTTGAAAAAACTTAAAAAAGTTCAATACCCTAACTAAGCTCGTTACTGCACTCGTGTAAAAGAACATAGACGCGTAAATCTGTTCTAGTGTCGCTAGGACTGGAAATTTTCCGCCATTTAAGGTCATGCGAGTGCGTGTGCATTCAACGTCAGGCTGCAGAATAGTTGGTGAGAATACTTAAGGGTTCTATATCTTATGCACTTGATGAAACTTTTATGACTTCAAAACGTCCACCAGTGTTCTAATGAGCACAACAGCCAAGAGAAAACGAGTGCCGAAAGCGAGCGTAAATACCAACCCATATAAACATTTCAGTCTTGCCTAAACTGTCTAAATAAATCGAGCTTTGACCAAGAATCCCGTGTGTTGCACTGCATTCAAAAATAAATTTAGTTTTATGAGCACATCGAAGGTCATGCTTTAGTAAACATCGGGCCAAGACTACATTTGTTAACCTTTTAAAATGCACGGATACGGCACATTCAACATCACTTTGGAAAATCAATGGAATAATATGCTTCAGCAATATCCTGGATGCCTACCAAAACTACACTCATGTGCATAGTTTGAAATTTAGAGAAAGTACGAAGAAAGCCAGAATTTTGCTTACAAACCAATCCTGAAAAACAAAGATGCAACAGCACTCTAAAAACTAGATGGAGCGCCTGTTTACATACAATATCCCGGCAACCTTTTCAGACAAGTGTCTGAAAATGCGCTGCATAAACACTTACAGATCAGCTTGTCTATCGTAGAAGTCTGTAACGGATGCATTGTACATGTCCGTGTGTACCAGAACAGCTTCACTGTATCAGCTGGCATCGTGTTTTCAAGTTTGGTTCAAATAAATATACCCACTTATAGCTATAGGGTACATTCTGTTTTTTTACTGTTATTTTACCCCAAAATAATCTAAGTAGGATGGCCAGTCGCACATATATGGTTCTAAATACAAGAAATTAAGAAATTGTACTTTTTGAGTCGTTTGTACCTGAACTGCAGGCAACAGTAATTAAATTGATTTTATGGTGTTTGCAATTGTCGGTGCGTGCCAATTATCTTACAAACTGACTATACATGAACATGTAAAAAGCTAAGCAGGCTAACAGCTGAAAAAGGTGACAAGGTTTAACAGCGACCAGCTTCTCAGCACGCAAGTTTATTTTTACATTTTAATGACTAAAAAAACGATGTCACCATTATGCTGGACCCACATTTTAACGTTTGACAGTGAACGATAAAGTACAGGGTGTCTATAATGAGTGCAATGGTTTGGTGAATTCTTTTGTGGCCGTATTATTATGCTGTAGATATGGTAATCGAGTTTGACGATATGAACATCTTTAACGTTTTATTTGGAATTTTCTAGCGGTGGAACGTTTCCGATTTCCACCGCTAGAGGGCGCCGAGTTGGAAGATGTCAATTTATGACCAAACACAAGGCTGACACATTTCGCAGCTGCAAATTTCCAAAACAGAACTTTGAGACATGCTTGTTTGATATTATAAAGCTCGATCGTTGCATCTCTTAAAATATGGGTGCAAAAAAATTTCGAAACCACTGTAACGTTTTAGCACAAATTGACAGTGGGTTACAGTTGGTTGTTCAATTCAATTCAATGCAGTATCACTAGGGTTGAGCATATCAAGAACTTATGGATGTCTTATAGAACGTTTTTCTATGTATTTGCATATTAAAAGTGTTCATACATGTTGTACACAAAGCTCACAGTGATTAACTGAAACCGTTCGACATTTTGAAAGGATAATTGGTTGTTACAAAGTGACGTTACAAGCTGATATCCTTTTTAGAAACATTATGGAACGCACATATCATCCTAAACCAGCAATTCCATTTGTTATTGTTTAGATATTATTCATCATGGGCGACTTGATAATTCTGTTAATGTCAGATGTTTCATGCTCGAAAATAATTCCAATTCTTAGAAATATTTCTGAGATTAATACTTTGCGGAAATCCTGCCATGTTGATGCCCTACTTGAAGAGCAGCATTAGGCAAGGAATTCAAGACTTCATAAACAAAAACCCATTAAAATTCCGTGTTTTATCCACCCACCAAACATCTTTTAACATGATTCAAGCATGCTTCTACTCCAGATGTACATGTATCTCATGGAGAAACATCAACAATGCCTTATATTATCGAAAGCCCATAACTTGCGGTATATCGCAGCATGGCACTCAAATGACTACATTAAACCGGGGCGAACACCCAGCATGCGACCACGTTTAAGTTTATGGTCGTCCAGTGTCAGATGAACCATGAACAAAAAATAAGCCATCTATAGTAATGTCGTTGATCGAAAACAATCCAATAATTCTCATAGTTGCCTGTTATATCTCTTTGCAGTTGGATGCCCCATAATGGGACAGGAGGAGTGACCACCGCTGTTAAACCACGCTCTCTTGCTCTATACCCCATTTCCGGTCATCGTTGCAGCGGACGTGATGGAGAACTTGACCAGTCCCGTCTGTCCACCGGCAGTGGACGTCGGTTCATTAAATCTGAGTGACTACGAATATCACAGCTCGAACAACAGTGAACAGAGAGCATTGTGGGAAGCAGTGCTCAAAAGTGCCTCGTATGCCCTGGTCTTCTTCCTGGCCATCGCAGGCAACCTCTTGGTCATCCTGGTCGTCATGTGCAACCAACACATGCGCACCACCACCAACTTTTATCTGGTGAATTTGGCGGCAGCAGACATGACCATCGCACTATTTTGCATGTGGACCCACCTGGTCAAGCACCTTGCTTACCCACTCTTCGTACTGGGACCATTTATGTGCAGGGTAGATGCTTTCATCCAAAGTAAGTATTACCTTTTTAAAACCTTTCTATTAACTTGGTGTGCTTCATCTCTGTCTGTAACGAACCTTTACGATGTCATTTTTAACCGACTTATCGACGACCTAAAGGTTTGAAATTCGGTACATAACTTAAATTTGCGAAACATGTTCTTGTACTAAATGTTTGTTTCCATTAATCACTCCTGTCAGAGAAATTTCCAACTTTACACGTTGAAAAAATACATTCGATACCGTGGCGTGGCCCGATAAATTTGGACTACATTCGAAACCAGTATTCGAAACGTACGTGCATCTGGTAATTCGACACACCGAACCAGTATTCGAATCATACTTGCATCAGTAGTAATTCGACATTCGAAACGTAAGTGCATCTGGTAACTCGGCATACGAAACCAGTATTCGAAACGTACGTGCATCTGGTAATTCGACGTTCGAAACCTGTATTCGAAATTTACGCGCATTTGGTAATTCGACGTTCGAAACCAGTATTCGAAACGCACGTGCATCTGGTAACACGAACCACGTGATAAACCAAGAATGCATATTGTTTAAACAACTGCTCGAATGCAAATTATGAAAGGTTGTACGCCTACATGTAGATCGTTTTTCTTGACGCCCTATAACTATTAAGAAATGCTTTCCAAAACGTCTGGCTTACGAAGAAACTGCTCATCATCATGACTGTCAGAACTTAGCTTGAAGTTGGCAATGCTTGAACGTTTCACATTTGCAAGTGCATTAGTGAAAGGCTAACTTTGGAGTCCCTTAATGATGCCAAGGCATCGAACTACTACGCATAACGTATAGGCGTAACATTTGTCAGACATGCTTTAATAAGTTCAAGCTGTGAAAACATCAGAATTGGCGTACTGAATCGTCTTGATTGTTTGAAAGATGAAATAATTATGCTATCTGGCACTAGGCCAGTTAACGGGCAGTTCCCCTCCCACCCCTGCCATGTTAAAAAATTGAAAAATTGTATACATAACATCTCTGCGAATAAT
>JAQGAF010001343.1:0-32142 GCA_034687865.1 Kryphioiulus occultus | reverse complement strand
AGAGTTTAAACCGAGGTCCCGTGCGGATCCCCTTGCTCTCCGCACGTTAAAGATCCCTCAGGGGGGCGTATTCCTCCATGTGGCTAAATAGGCCAACAGTGCGAAAATAGGCCAACGTTAAAAATTCCACAAACAAACAACAGTATGAATCCGTATGGGCATGCAATTCCATAAGCGGATTGGCATGATAAGTTCTACCACCTCGGTGGTTACGTTTAAAAATTCCCTTAACCAAAATAGCATTTTGGGGTCTATGCTAAATCTATACAAATCACGGAAAATTGTCTATACTCGTACAAATAAATGTACTTTAATAAAGGATGCGATAAGCTACAGAGCCCTCATTACTTTAAAAAATAAATACTTCACAATAGTGAAGAAGTTAGACAGTATGCATGTATACTGTTTAGACGCAAATACGAGTATAGGAAAGTCCTGCATGTAGTAATCCGTCTAAATATATCATTAAAATATATAGGTAAATTTCCCTTTTTGCACTATGACGAACTATGATGATTGCATATTTAATTTACCAAAAGGCTATTTTAACATAAATTACATTGCAAACGTCTGTAGAACCTTTCAAATCCATGCCTGTGTGAATCTGTGTCGATAAATCCTATCTTGCTTCCACATAAAATTGATATCACGTTGAAAGCTTCAATCAGCTGAGCTTCTTCACAGAAAGTAAAGCTGGTTTCTTGATAGGCATTTTTAATCAAAATGGATTTGTTTTTCAGTTCATTGATGAATAACTTTGATCTTCTTTAATGAAAAACCATGTGAACGATAACAAAACGCGTAGATGTTTGCTATAGACTTATGGGTCTCTTAAAAATTTAGACTTCTGCTGCATTAGCTCCATTAGCTCGTGCACGAAAAGTATTTTGAAGATATACGTTGACTTTTCAGCACAGCGCAAGACACTTTAGCAGAAGTAATTTTGGTAATGTCACTAAGCTTCACACATCCTACCATTAATCTGATCAAGTCCCCTCTTTTCAAATATTTCGGAAGAGAATTATTGGTATATCTACAGTACATGTATAAAATAACCATGGAAAAATTCATTGCCTTATGGTGGCTTTTGTAAAATGCATAAGTCCCGTAACCAAATCTTCGCATTTGGTTCAATAGTTAAATCTGAATAATACTAATACAAGTACACACGACTATTTATTACGTAACATGAACAACATCCACAATAATTTTCAGGTGGTTCTAAATTTACAGTGAAGTATATTGCATTTGACAATGAAGTAGTACTTTTCACTTGAAGATATTTAGAAAGGGGGACTATTTCCAAAGTCTTCAATGTATACTAACGAGTTCTAATATTTCCAATCTTCCTTCTCCAAGCTAGACGATCATACATTTTTAACTAAAAATTGTTTCCCTTCATGAGCAAATTATACAGGAATTGTATAACATCAAAGTATATCTGCAATTTGAATGTCTTTTTAGAAGTCTCAAAACGCTTCCTCGTTTCCAGGAAGTCATAGAATGAAAGTCATTCTAACTTTAGAATTCTGAAAAAAGGTACATTGTATCATTTTTCACTGAAGCACAGCATGGTGTATTTGTAAAATAAAAATCAAATGCAAATAAAACTATAGCAGTAATGTCACTCGGAGGGGTAATAAATGTCACTTGAATTTAATAAGGCCTTCCACATGCGATAAAAATCGAAATTCGTACCTCCCATTAAGTAGTTCTGTAAAAAAACTGATATTTATATCCAGTGGGAATTTTCCTTGCTTGCTCTTATAATAAACTATTAAACAGACGGGCTCTTAGGAAAGCTACATGGTAAGAAAATAGTCCGTTTATTCCCGAGAGAAATTAAAAGAAAATATGCTTTGCAAATATTTTCACACCCCTCGTTTGTTTTTGTATACTAAAACTACTAGGATGAGGATGAGAGTAATGGTGGTGATGATGATGATGTAAGACCCTTATAGCACATTTCTTTCTTCACTTCGCTACATACAGTACATGCATCCTATTAGTTTAGCATTAAGTAGAACCATAAATATGCTCGAATAGTAGAGGGCAAAAACATGTCAGCTTCATTTTTCTTTCAGATTTTGTAATCTTAAGAGCCAGCACTCAATTTTATACGGAAATTCTTGCAAAAAATGCAAGTTTCCGAAAGCTTGTTTACAAAAAACGTAACCTCGTCTTTAATTAAATGATATCGCAGTTTCAAAGAGAAAAGCAATTTCAGAGTAGGGCTATAAAAATCAAAAGTAGCTGCAAAGCTTCACCACATTAACTGAAATAGGACAAAATTATCCTTCAATCTCGACACCTTTGCGACTATTAAATAGAGCTCGACATTTACTGAGTAATTCTATTTTCCAAGTTCGTTAATATGGATTAAAAACTTTTTTATTACCGAGGTTATAAGTATACCTTCGTCACAACAGTTAATCGATAAATAGAACGAGCAATTTTTAAACGAAAACTCTGATAAATACGTACACCAAGAGTGAAAGACACAGGGTTCCAACAGGTTTTGTAACTAATTCCCCCGACTTTCCCAGGTTTCACAGGTGAAAAATTTTATTTTCCCATGACCTTTAGTTGTTCTGCCATAGACCACTATAAAGTAAGAAGAACCTGTCCTTTAATAGTTTTTAAACAATATGGCTATTGACTAGAACGATAATTAGTGAATTTGTGTAATAAAGGATTTCAAACAACATCAAAGTATTAATGCACCATTTTAATTTTAATTTTTAATTAGAAGCACTGGTATGTTCGGAATTTATCTTAATTTGGCAACGTGCGTTATTGTCATAATGAAGCCAAATAGAAGGAACCAATCTGCCATATTGAGAGTTTCTTGCATTGTGCATAGGGAACTTCACCTAAAAAATCACAGACTACACCCTAATCGATATACGAAATACCTTCTGGATTGAAATTTTAAGTAAAATTTACGACATCCTCTGACTTTTATTCAAATAATTTCAAAATTTCACAGATTTTCAAAGATTTCCCAGTCAGTTATAAATACCCTGATTTTCCCGTATTTCCCAGTCAGTTACAAATACCCTGACTTTCCCAGAATTCCCAGGTTCTGTAGGAACCCTGAAGTAATGACTGGGCCAGTGTGGATTGTAGAAATGAATACAGGTTGCTTTCAGTCACATAAGGAAGGAAAGATTATAGTGGGCCCCAAATCAAGCAGACTAACATACGGGACATTTCATGTGAACTGTACATGCACGGTATTCGAAATTCGAGTATCAGTATATAAAAAGCTTACACGTATGTGTGACAATAAACTAAAAGAACCTGCTTTGAAATTGCAAACACAGCGTGAAACAACCGGCAAATTTATTGATTCACAATGCCATCAGTATTCACAGCGACCTGAAAGCCGCATCCGTTTCCCTCTAAACACAATAACATACCCGTCACGCTCTAAACTGAGAATGGTAAACTTTTAACTTTGTTTTCATTTTTTGTCATGAGAAAAGCGTGTTGCCAATGCTGAGTAAAACCACACGTTGGACAGACAAGATTCATTCAGTATTTTACTTCCAAGAAAAGCCAAATAAGATGGCCAGAAACAACTATATGGTTGAAGCTGTTGGAAGACATGTAATTCTCAGATACCAAATTGAGTTGTTTTCCTTTTCATAGCGGTCATATACGCATTAGAGTCAGAAAAAGGTTGTCACAAAAAGAAATAAGGCCCGCAGATCGGTCTGAATTATATGGATTGATGATGGATTGCTATACGGGAACTGACCCACGAGCAAACACTTAGCAGGTTAAGGCCTCAAAATGAAGACACCATCTGGGAATTTCTCATTTCAAACATCCTTTTTTACGTGTTTACTCGCAATACAGACTTAGGTATAGAGTTGCAAAGGCCCTCATAGGCGTTTCTTTGGTTTCTACGACCACCACATCAAATGCCAAGAATCTGCCAAGTAGCTCCATGCGTTACCTCTCAACCCCTGTCCCAAGATAGTTGGCATCAAAGACAAGCAAAAGTCGAGAGAAGATGTTCAAATGGGATCAAATAACTCTGCAAATCAATAAATGATCTGTCCGTGCATTTCCGAGCTACTAAATTGTGGATTTCGTATCTCGATAGCCTTTCCAATTGAATAACGTTACATGTACTTGATTTCTTAGAGAATCTCGTGTTCATGTACATGTATTTTGCAAAAAAAAACTGATGCCTAGAGCTAGATATATACTGTATTTCATTAGGAACAAGCCCCTCCTATTTACATTCTCCAATTGCAATTGTTGTTTAGAGACTAAACCGTACAAAGTACAAAAATTGCTAATAAGGATCGATTCGTAAACTATCTGAAAAAGAAACAAATGGAAACAACATTGGGCTAAATTTCATGTGGATGAGCGGAAATGAAATCGTATTAAATACTTTTTTTTTCCAAAGTCACTAGTCAAATTTTCTTGGTTGTAGCTCTGCATTTTAAATAGTTTATGGATTTTTCTATTTGTAAAAATACACTGATCAGCGGGTATGTTTTCCAAAACTGAACACTTCAAAGATATTATTAATGCAAACAGAAATGGGATGAAATACTAATCCATCCCTTTTCTGTTTGCATTAATAATATGTCTTTGAAATATTCAATTTCAGAAAACATACACGTAGGGCATATTCTGACAGCTTTAAGTCTGAATGCTACACTGAAGTCGACAACGACTATAGGTAGAATCGATTACAACCATGCAAAACAACTACACAGTATGACAGATAAGAAATGTCTAAAATCGCCTTCAATATTAATAAATAATAAACAAAAAATGCCTATTATTTTCCCGAAATATTCAGACAGACGATTTGTTTGAAATTGCATGTAAGATACACACCGATTTTCTCCCTGCGATTCGATCAAAAGGTAATTTTCGATTACTGTCAAACATTACGTGAAACGACAATAGACTGGCATAACATTAATAATAGACTATTACGTTTGTAATTTCACCTTTACTGCACAGATTTATAGGTTATGAAAAATGAATACTGTCAAGTCATGAAAAATGGAAAAAAGCTGAGTACTTGATGCTGCTTCCCTTTCATTTAATCCCCACATGATCTCTCTTGAAAATGGGCATCCATCAAAAGGTTTTAAAAATAGCGGTGTTTCGACCTTCAACTATTCGCTCCAATAAATCGGTGAAACCGGAATCCACAGTTGTCAAAATGAGATTTCATGCATTTAACGAAAACCAATTGGAAAAATCGAAGTTTCAAAAGGAAATTTCAAGTTGAAAAAAGTAGACCGCATACACAGTAAGCATAGTATTACAAATCACATTAGCAGTTGCATAGCTAGCACATACTGTATATACTGAAAAAGCAATTGTGAAATAAATACCACGTATCATGTAAAACCCTTTATCAGGCATTTTCATGCACCAGTACTTGGCTATGCTACTGTAATTTTAAAACAATTATACGCGAAACAATTCGCCAAATGACTTGAATTAGTGTCACCAAGAGGCGTATGCGTCTTAGCTAATTACTGTAGTAGAAATCCTACTGGGGAAAAAATTGGGAAAACCCGTTGAATTCGTGCCAAGTTTTTTAAATTATACGTCTCACACAGGTGTTATATACGTAGGCCTTCTTCCGCTTTTACACATTACGCGATCTTTAGTTTTATGCTACAGTGTTTATGCTAAAATGTTTATTAAACCGAAAATAGAGAGTAGAAAAAGCGAAAGTTGTTCAGACCAACTATTTTTTATCCAAACAGTACTTGAAACAATGTCGTCCAAAATATTTGCAAACTGAACCAAACACACAAAATATTGAGAATAGCAATTTCCAAAGGACATGTACGTTAAGGTTTGATGAAAAAAGGAAATATCAAAAGTTGAATGACTCCATTTTCGGTAACTTCCATTTCCAATTCATTACATTCTGGTGTGTTGTATGTACTGCATACTGCATTTACTGAAACAAGTCACAACCAGGCCAAGTACCTTTGAGATGCCTGCTCACATCCATAAATTATATCACCGTGCCAACATGGATGTTCAGGTCATATTTTATTTCCGCGCTATATAATAAATGCATATCAGAGGCGTGACAACCAGGAATGTTTCTGTTTCACCAAACAGCAGTCTCCTGAATTTCGCACTTTTACTGGTTCAAACTAAAATGAATTCTGATGTTTCATCCAGGCCAAATCCATAAATAATCATCGCCAAATAAATCAACGCCGTTTTTCAAGGAGGTTAATTTACCCACCATGCATCTAAGGAACCATTTGTTCTAAGTTGAAAGGTGGATTGGACGAATGTTAAATCAAAAAGTACTACATGTACCATGTTGTTACAAAGCATAGCATAAATTATACAAATGAGCACAACTTGGTTCTAGGAAATACACTTCAAATGCAAACGTTGCATCAAAATGACGAATTAACTTCCATAAAAGGTTTCATTATCCTTCATATTCTTTTAACCACACTAATGTATAATTTACGCTACGAATTAACAGAAAAATAAGTTTACTCCAACAACGATATTAAATTTAAAAAAAAAATCTAGAATGTTATGCAGCTAGTACTCATTAAGTGATTACTCACTGCACCACAGTTCAGCCCAATACAACTCCTTTTACCCTCATGCTGCTAACGTTTTCAGTAGCTTTCCCACATATTACTTGTATTTAGCGACATAGATAAAATCAATACTATTATGATGTGGTGCCCCAATCGATTTGTGGTATGGAAAAAAAATACACTTCGAAACTGTATACACGATGATGAAACCCAACCAATACGTCAGAGATACGTTTCCAGGGATACAATAATTTTACATTAACTAAGAATGTCATTACCAGCATTTACCTTCATGTATCATTTCCACATTTGCTTCACTACCATCATTGCATCATACCGAGCCAATTATGAATTTCACTTGAATTGTTTGGGACAAAAACAACTTTATGGTGGTAATTAGCTTACGAGGTTTCTATTATTCGAACAAGTATTGTTGGGTACTCAAGACAGAAGACAAGGTCCTCCGCGTAATTGGCAATTGAAAGTTAGTAACGCGAAGAAAATAATAGGTTTGGGACATTATTTCAAGGACAGAATAATTACCACACTAATAAGTTCATCGTTGTTTCTCACGGCTGTGAAACACACACCTCCAATCTGCCTTCTTTGTCATTTTTTACTCATTAAAATGGGCAACTCAACTTACCCAAGCACAACTGCCATTACCAACACTTGTACTATCATCATAGACGATTCGACCCAAGCCTTGCAGGTGGTGCCATCATACTTAGATACACATTTCTTGGCGAATTTTGGCTGATGGCCATGTTAAAAGCAACGAGTCAGTGAAGCACAATGCAGATAGTTCGCTGCCGCACCCCGACCCTGACTTTAAAAAGTGCTTTCGACAAATATTCCGATAGGGCGAGGAAAAATGCTCGCAGAATTCGTGGAATGCAAAAAAATAAGTACCTCGAAATATCAGAATATTTTCGCTTGCTCGAAATTTATAAATTATTTCCCATGATAAATGCCGGACGAAGAGCATGAAAGAAGATTTAGGGGTTCATTTTCGAGACAGCGAGCATCTCGGCCATCAGTTCCAACAAGCGTAGAAAATGGTGATAAAATTCCGGAAGCTGAGATTTATAGAAAGCGATTTAGGCCTACCCCATTCCACATGTACATCGTGTACAAAAAATGGCGTCTCGTGGACTCGATACAAAGTTTGGGCATATTGCGAGAACAATCGGAAGAGGTACGACTACGGATTTTCGGATTCTGCAGTCGACCAATAAAATAATAAGTTCCCGTGAAGGCCAATTTCGCGGATCATTGAACTAATACCAATAACGTCGCGTAAATCACGTCTATCGATTGCGCGATATGCACGACCACGACGAAAAAGTTTTTTTTTGTTTTCACTTTTTTCTGTTTTTATAATTATTTCCATGCCAAGTACAAAAGATTGAGCCAAACGTTAACGCTAGCTGCACCAACTTCACGCTGTCGTTGAACGTATACCTTATATACTGTACGTTTGTGTGTGGGCGGTCCCACCACTTATGCAAATTGCATCCTAAAACCCCATTACAGGGCAGAAATGTAATGCAAAACCATCTCTTCGAGGATCCATCGAGTAATTTAATGAATTTTCCTCCGACGAAGCTAAAAAAAGATTAATTCAGGCGAGGAATGCTGAATATTACTCTCGCATTATGACAACTGTGCGGTATTGGTAATGACAAGTCTCTGAAATATGTGCCAACAGTAAAAAAGTGTTGAAATGGTGTTTCGTCTACATTGTACATATACAGTATCATGTCCACAGTCGCGTGCATTTGGAAAGTTTTGTCTACTTCAGTCCTATAGTACGTATCAGGTTAAGAGTGCTAAATTTCACTCTGCCCTCTAGTGGGTGTTTATGAAGCTGATCACATGTTACTAGAAATGTGCACGCGCAGATTTGCACGTGCCCAAATTGGAATTATGGCACCTTCGGGTTTGAATTTTGTGCCTAAATTTGTGTATTTTATAGCAAATATTATACATGTCATTTTCTAGGTATGTTTTTTTTTTAAAAAATGGTGAATTTATAACTTAAAACAGTCAATAATTACACTTTAATAAGACCATTTCATAATATGAACAGTCCTACCATCACTATCATCAGTGCGAGATTTAGCACTCTTAACCTGATACGAACTACTGGAAGTTTTGTTTACTGCAGTCCGAGTGTAGTTTCACCTGTGTAGCCGAAAGTTCTACACAAAGAAGAACGAAAAGACACTTGTGAACACAAAATTGATGTGTTGTAATCGGGGATTTATAGATCCTGACGTGCAGCCCTACAAAAATCAATTATGTAATAGATGATTTACGAAGTTTCGCTGTAAGAGAATTACAGCAAATTACCTGCGCTCGTGGAATTATCTTGTTTGCCATCCACTGCTTAACATTGCATTTCTCATCGCAAACATGGCTGTCTACACGACGTAAATTAAGTCGCTTTAATTAAATATCGCATGATGGGTTTTCCTACTAATTACCTATGTACACACGAAATCTGTATGGTTGTACCGAAAAGTGGAAGCTCAGTACTAACATCACGCTGTTGTTGTAATAAGCGGCAGAAGCTTTTATCGGATACACACAAAAACTATTCGGGTTTGCAGCAAAGGGCGTCCTTTCATCGATATAAACAAATGCTGGCTTGTATGGAAACAGTGGCAATATTGCGAAATAAACTTCTAATTGTACATGTAGCAATGCTTAATGAGCATAAGCCGTCAGACGTGTTTTGTAGATTGTGCACAAATTATGACTTAAATTAATAGGGTAGAAACAAAAGCCACTTGAATGGCAATTTATCTCTCTTCAAAGTAAATAGCTCAAAACAAATGGGCATTGCCAGCCACTTCAACAGATACGCTAGTGCTGCTCACCAAATGCAGAGTATAACTAATTTTAATCACACATTTTCTAACAAGATTAATTACGGTTATGTATACTGTTAATCTAAGTTATTCATTTCAAAATAACTTTCACAAATGTTAAACGCCTTATCTAATGAAGACATATTATCATCAAATAAGGTGCCTGCATGTGATAAGCAGTAACAATCCGGTATCAAAATGGACGTCAATATGGCGAAACCTGGTGCCATCACGTTTGAAACAAAGTCATCCTGCGTCTATTTTTCGATTTAATAATCCTTGTTCAAAATAGCATCCCCATGCAAATGACAATTTTTTGAACATTCCATTAAGTCCTGAACGTATTTCGTAAATAATTGCAATGTAAATGCAAAATTATTTCATAATAAGTAAAAGTATATTCCTAATATGGATTTCATTCCAGTTTAAAAATGTTTCGCATTTTTCTTGAAATCTGACAAGTTTGTTGGATGGCCATCAATGAAATCATAGCATGAAATCAAATGTCATCTTAACCGTTTTTTACTTTCCTATGCGCTATATAGACTACATGAACCTACAGGGAAATGAAATATTTGCCAGGTTATACATTACGGCTAACATACTGTTGTCTCAATGAACCTACATGTATAGTAGAACTCCAGATTTGCCACCTCACCGTATAAGCTTACATGATATGAATGAAAATGAATGACAGTTTACATTGAAGGCAGATGCCACTACAGCAGTTGCCACAGCACCAACAGGGTTAAAATTTAATAACCCACGCTGAAAGCTATATTGGGTCATTATCTTTAATAGAGATTTTATGCTAGCGCGTATAAACAAAGTGGTGTAATCGTTCATTATAGATTAAGGTTTGTACAACTCGGGTCATACGCATAGAAGGCCATTTTGACTTTATTTGACATTACTTTTTCCCCACATTGACTGTCAATAGCCTATGAAAGATTTTTAGCGAGTTTGATTTTAGACGCAGGTTTTTATTGTTACGACGGAAACGTGCCTAAAGCAACAATTTAGTTAGATACCGTATAAAGCTGTCGACATCACGTAAGCGGGTGAAAGATTGTGTGCATTTTCATGGCAATAATTATTGCACTCTCATAATATACTACACCATGCAAATGATTCCGGGGGAGCTTATGAAAATCGTGGTTTTCCTTAAAATTCCCTATAGCGTTCCGCTAATTTTCGAACTGTTATAACAAGACAAGTATTGATCGATTGGCTACAGTGCCTTTCTCCCAAATCTCAAGACTGGATGACGTTCCTGGGCCCCAACAGGGTCCTTTATTTAATATTCGAAACGGGAAAAATGTAAAATAATTTCAAGTTATAGGTTATCTATTAAACGTGCGCAGAATTGACATAAATTACGACAGCCTTACTTCCAGCGCTAAATTAACCGAGTTCATCCAAATGCCATAGAGCTTTTCAAAACACTGCTTACACGCGTATTTGCATATAACAGTACCCTGGCACACGTTTGCATATCATCTTTTGAAATATGACATTCCCCCCGCAGCTGAAAGACGTGCAACATAGTCGAAACCCCTTTGGTTGCCACGATAGTTCGAAAACAAATTGCTGCTCTGGCATCATTAGATCATTATTCTGCTATAGTAATTTATTATGCTAGGATTTTTTCGACAAATTTAGTTTTAGGGCAACAAAGATCAAGTTACAAGTGCATGGTACATACACATGGCGCATGTTGGTGGATGTGGTGCAAATACATGAACATGTACATGTAAATTCTTCAATTGTCGTAAGATTGTAATGAAAATATTTATAGATCAGATCAGCGCAGAACGTTACTCCCGTATATGGGAGTAAGCCTGAATGATGAAAGTATCGTGAAGGGCAACATTTTGATGCATTATTCATGAACCAAAAGTTTTTTTTAAAACAACGTCAGATACTGCATGCCATATATTTGATCTATAGTCGCCCTATGGCTAATTCGCCAATTGCAGAGCCCTAACAAATGTACAGTAACGCTAGTACTTACGAAGGACCAACTAAACAGCTTAATAAAGGGCAGAAAGAGCAAAACTGGTCTTGTTTCTAGCTCAAATTTTAACTAGCTGGTTTAGTGCGGGCAATTTAGGAAATGTGTGCATCCTAGCGTTATGCCTATATCGCACTGAAGCGAAATGGGATATTAACGCGACAGAAATGACGAAAACACAGCTTTATTCGGCTTCAATTGCCACAGTTGACACCGGCTGTTGCCCTCCTGCTCATGGCGTCTATATTCACAAATGTGTCATTATCGGCTAATTAATTCGGATGATTAGGGTGTGCGAGTGATGGACGTAGTTTGCCTCTTCAGGCAAGGGCTATTTTGTAAACTAGTTTTATCCGCTAACAATTAACTCACCGACCAGTCAAAATAATTCAAGGACATTTTCGACGTCATTATGCTTCATTATCCTATCATGGAATCAGATGCAAATATGCAAAAATTTCGACGAGGTACCGTATCCAAAGTGGCTGAGGTAGAAACTCAAAACGCGTTCATAGCTTGCATGTATGAGAGAAAATCAGAAGCCAGCCTGCAAATGATGAATTATCGATTCCTAGGATATTCATAAGTGATATTTCAACAATCTGAATTTGAAGATTTTCGATCACGTTCTGCGCTGATCTGATCTATAAATATTTTCATTACAATCTTACGACAATTGAAGAGCTTCAACTATCGTAATGTTATAATGAGTTAGATGTCTGTTTATCAGCCGTCCAATTTGAATGATATTGCTTTTCCATTCGAGCAGGGAAGTTGACAAAGATGTTTCTGACTTGTGAGGGACAATTAACATTCTTTAGATGTCTGCAATCTGAATAATACTGCATGCGCAATTCTCTACAAATGCTCCTATATACATTTGGGAACTGCTTGACAAATATACCAGTACAGTAGTTCTAATGCATATAAGGGCGATGCTTCAGTTTGGTTATCTGACGTGAACGCTGCACTGACTGTTATTATTAAATCCATACGTCAAAGATATAGAATATAAATTTGCCGTCTGAATGCTGTCAGTAATGCGCGAATATATTATTACAAAATCAATGTTCATTTTGACGTTTTTGAAGGGAAACTCGAAAGTTTCAGTCCGACTCGCAAGGTATAGGATAGCGCATAGAAGACAACAAGGATAAAGAAAAGTAGTGGCTAATTTTAAGAGACACTATCCTAGCATTTTCTTGGAAGTAACTTTTAAAAATGTCCGAAACAACTTGCAAATTTCCACAAATGTTTAAAAAGTCAATTAACGTCTTGTATCTATATTGCTTTCAGAATCTTACCTCAGAATGGTTTTATTTCTCTTTCCCTCGTAACAGAGAATCTGTATCGATCAACACCAATAATACGAATAGCACTGCATGAATCACTGCTAAAATGTCAACTTCATTATGCAGTTCTGGTGTCAAATATAATGTCGTGATCGTCGAAAATACAAGACAAGTTCTCCTCGTGTTGGAGTTGCATCGCCAGACTCACCCTGTACACTCAATATATGAAAATGTGTTACGAGTTTTTTTCATATTTAGAGGGAGTCATTTTCCTACGAGACGTCAAAAGAACCTGTCAATTACTTTGCAGAATTTCTTTCAGTCGTGAAATAAATTCTGATAAAGTTTTATCCTACTAACGAAATTAGGCTAATAAATAAAGCGAGTGTGAATTCATTTGGAAAATCCAATATTATACATTGTATGCTCGATCTGCACCCTCAAAAGAGAATGCAGAATTACGTGCAAACAGTAGACCCGTAGACGCTTATCTTGGATTAAGATCATGATAAAGTTTAGCTTTAGATCAAATTACGGATGAACGGTGGTATTTAAACTTAAATGCAAAGACTGGCGACGCTGAGAGCATGAAATAATCACAAGATAATAATGCGTGACTTTGAAGACTAATTTGAAACTAACCCTTAAACACTCGAGTGTTGGGCTTGCTTTTAACGAGCACTTAGACCACGTATATTCGCCCATTTATAAACGTGCGGGGCCATTGAGCACCTATAGAGCACTCAAAGGATTATGATAACTGCACAATTTCTAGAGCAGTTAGCCGAGCCTATCGATGATATTTGGCTAATGCCATTCTTATTCTTATAGTATATACTGAGGTCGTACCAGGTCATTTTGGGAAGAACCTTTAGGGCGAATCAGCTGTAGGTGCAGGGTCAGAACACTCAAGTTAATTTACACGCAAAAGGGTATGTCAAACATAAACAGCTGAAGCCTGTATGAACCTGATTAATTAGTTATGAACTAAGTGAATTTTAAAGGGTTTGCCACAGAATTTGCCCTGCTCAGCCATAGACACTAAGAGAAAGTGGGCTTCTCCTAACGGCTCGTAGGCTTGCAGTGATTGCCTGGCGGTGGGGCAGCTAAATAAAGAAATTACGTTTTTATGTTAGTTTAGGCACAAAAATAAATAAATTGCGACTGCAGTACATGTGACATTCGTGTTTGGAGCAGGAAGTAATTATTAAAAATAACCAACAATTTCATCATCAGTTTTCACATTTGTGCCTCAATATTGGAAGCAAGTTCACAGTTTGGACAATACTCGCCACTGTAGATATTTTCGTCTTTGACTGCACGTAGTGCTTTGAAATTTGGTGTACTGTAATCTAGTCCCGGCCAGTGCATCATAATGCGGTTAAATTACCTTAAACCTCTATTTTCCGACGTAATGTGGCTCATAACTATAAGAAATTCCATAAACTTGTCTGGGCCACGCCCATGTGCAATTTTAACGAGTCTAACGCACGTTATAAAGATGTCTGCAACAAAATTCAAGGCGGAAATTTAAGATGGAATTGGCCTTATGGGGAGTATGGGACTGAAGAGACCTCGCGTTTTGCGTGCCATATTAAAAACATATTCCGAAAATAGGAAAGAAAAGAAAATGGTAGCGCAAAAGCTAAGTAGATATAAAATAAACCCATATGGAAAAAGACTGCCTCCAATGCAAGCGCGTTGCCAATAGCTTGCAAGTAATCTATAAAATGCGTAGAATTTGCCCTCTATACGTGTACCGGTATATACTGTAAATACTCTAAATTAGCAGTTGGAAAACAACTGATGATATTTTGCCAACGGCTATTATTTTTCCTCCTCATCAACATGCATTTTTTAAAAATCAGAAACACCCATGTCAGTTAAAAACACATTTCGCCGTAAGATTGATTTCTGTAATTGCGAGCTAATTTTTGGAAAGTACGGGATGTGAAATCGAACTAGGCAAAATAGGACCAATCTGCATTTCCTCAAGCCATTTTAAAGGCAATGTTATTAAAGCAGTGTTAATTGATTTACAGCAGCTTTTACAAAAACAAGTGAAGAAGATTGCGACCTATACTCGCTGAGTTAATTAATTGGCTCTGTGAGAACGCAGCGCCCATGAAGTTAAGTGATGGCAATGGCAAATTGCACTATGATGCTACTTATGTGCCCAAAAATCAATAAAATTAATTTATCCTCTATTTTTTTCCTTTAGTGCCCCGTAGATAGCACAGATGGGAATTGCTCTATCTTAGTAGTAGTTTTACTCTGACAAATTAAGCGTAAGAGAAGGTATAAATGATTGCCAATTTGAAATTTTTCTTAGCTTAAAGGCCTTGTTTAATTGTGTTTGTTTTTTTTCTTTCAAAATGGGGTAAGAGCGCAAATGATTTTTTTTATTAAAAATTTTTATCTCAATATTGCATTTGTTAGGATGCATCTAACCACAGGATAAAGATAAATGCACAGTAATAGAGATCTCAAGCATGTACTAAACTTCTCTACATCTAGTGAAATGATAGTTTTGTCTGAAAAGAAATCAAATGCAAAAGAATTGAAGGCGCAAATTAATACACTTGTATATGTTTTATTTCAGAGCAATAGTACGTTATTTTGATCAGATGCTAAATGATGAGAGGTTACGTGTAGTTATGGTATCTAACTTAGTTCAGGGCTTCAGAATTCTATTTAGAACGTGTCCATCTTCCTTACAATGGCTATATATCATGGTCTCTTACAGGCTATTTTGCCTTAATGGCGTCTGTCCATTTTAACCATACAAAATAAGATGGCAAATAAAGAGTTATCCACGTTTAGGAATCCCTGTTGTGTTGTAAATGCCAGGGCTCTACATTTATATTACGTGATATATTGAAATTGATACTAACAGTCAATAGGAGAAAGCTATAGTGGTCCACTGAAAAGGGATTCGGATGACAAAAATAGGACTGAATTGACAACGATCATTGAAATGATAGCATCGTGTAGGCAGTGCCATTATACTCTTCTGATAACGGAGAATCGAGGATGACGATAAGTTGCAATTAACAATAGATAAATTGAAAAAATAGCTGCTTTATAAAATTGCCTGTAAACGCAATACACAGTTTGACTTTTGCTACTACTGCATTAAAATTGATATTTTTATATCTGCAACAACGTATAAGAAAAATGACCTTTCAGACATGCTGTTCTGACAGCATGCTGATAGCATATTGTCATTGTCCTACGCTGAAACAGTAATTGTGGGTGTGTTTCGTGAAATGCACAATCCCATAGCTACTTTTTCAAATAAGTCTGAATCAAATAAACCGGGAAGCAAATTTGACAATATCAGTCAAAACTCATATTTCAAAAGAGATTTTTTTTGACATGAAAAATGCCGGGATGTTCATAACGGTTGTTTCTTTTTCAAAGACCGTTGTCATTGTAGGTTCATAGAAAATAAACGAAAGACGAATATTGCAACTTTGAAATGAACAGCTCAAATTACACACTGCACATGTGCAATTGTACATATACAGTACATGTATATTAAATGTCATTTATGGACTGACCATTCTAATGCCGTTTATTGATGTAATATTTTAAATTCGCTTCCAGTCAACATGACTAAAATGAGTAGTTTAAAGCTGAGCAGCTCCTAGTTTTGAGCAATTTAAAATACGATGGAAAACATTTTATTTAAGAAACTCCATTCGTGTTATACATGTATACAAAGTATGGAAACATCCATCTGGACACTGAAATTCCCGTTGCCAAAGCTTCTTGTTTTTTTTAATGACCAGAAAGCGGCTTTTGTCTTGTTTCGTAGCTAGTGCACGCACAAAGGCCTCCAGCATTCTGGAAATTACATTGCAACAGTAAGAAGAAAATCTGTCAATACAGGATTTCAGTAATAATAAGAGACCGGACATTGACGAGAAAATTGATCAACGGATGAGCAATTTTCAATAGAGAAAGCAGAGCAGCATGCGGATGCCATCATTGAGAAAAAATGCCAAAGGGTAACTGAAGCCAAACTCATTAATGTGATGGCAATCATCTGATGACAAATTATTTGATTGCTCAGATGAAGTTCATGCCCAAAGCGTTTTGTAGATTTTGGAATGCAGTAGGCTAAGCCTTGCAGAAATATTCTAGTTATCAGCATAGTTAAAGCGCATGCTTAAGTTAACAACTGAAACTACAGGCATGTCAAAGACAGGCATGGCACACATTTGGAAATTCACGAAATTACGCTTCCATAAAGGAACGCACGTGATAATATCAAAATGGTAACACGAATATGTTAACCAAGTATGAAACATGTTTCTCAGAACAATACATGGACAAATAATTTGTTCATTTTGTTTAGAATTACTACTTAAGATTACCAAGTAATGTAAAGCGCATGGATAATTACAAAGTCTGCCTTCAACTTGACGTACATGTATAACGTTATTATTGGATATAGCGTTATTAAAGCATATATTGAATGTCGTTTTAGTGAAAAGGCGAATTTATATTTCCAATATTTCTATATAAGTTATCCTAACTTGTCCCTGATCGCCTCAGTTCTATTGAGTAATATCAGAAAATAAAAGAAAGGGTGCCTTATAGCATTTTATGTATATTTCCCGGAATATACGTTGCGAACATATCTCATATAACATACATGTATTTTTCAGCATAGCATTTACTTATTAATTACAATTCAGGCTGGCTGCCTTCATTGTCATAAAAACTAGGTATGTAGGCAATTCACGCCTGACTGCATTCATAGGCAATAATATTCGAAGGAAATCCAATTTACTGCACATAATGTTGGTTGAATGCTGAACACAGAAGAGCAGCATCCAAATGGGATGTTCAATAGTTCATATAATGTAGTATTTTTATTATCGTTCTGGAATACGATGAGTTCAACTTGACCTAGTCTGGAAATGAGGGCAGATGCGAACCATAATGCTAGGAAATTTAGCAGAAATAATCAAAAAACTTTCCCATAAAATGCAAGTCAGCCAAATGCTAAAGGAGCTATCCTCAGAATGTGAAGATTTCCTCGCTTTAGGGCCTGGCGCTAGTATTAAACAGAAGATGAGAAAAATACTTTTGGGCTTGGTTATCTGGAATTTATGGGCATAATAAAACGTCACCAGTTTTAAATTGGTTGCCAAACAAGGTGCTACTTAGGATTACCGTGAATTTATCACCATGCTATATCTAGATTATCGTCATAAAACTGGCATTTCATACACGGATTTTATGAAACAAAAAATGCCACCAACGAAATAAATTCTTCGCGTTTTGAGTCGAGAAAAGTTTCAAATGCTAAGGCGAAGCTTTCCAAAAAGCAATATTGGATTTTCGCAGTTGGTTTGTTGGATGACGGCGCGCTTTACCTAATTTATTTCAACACAGCGTTCACCAGGCTCACGCAAAAACCTGCAAGTTTTAAAAAGACGATAAAAGCCCCTGGGGGGTCACTCAGTTTTGCACGCCTAATTTCCAGCCTTCAATCACATCTTTTTATTATTATTAAATAAACGATGCCCTGAAACAACGTGGTTACCCGAAGTGAGGCAACCATGCATAGCTTCTAAGCTATCAGTGATTGCTTGGTTGTGGGGCATCAATTTGCCTTATCATCAACCAACGTAAATATATAGACATTATTAAAATGAGAAAATCAATAAACGACTGGTCCTTTCTGCATGAAACAGCCTATTTATCTTTCCATTTTGAGAAACGTCTGCCTTACTACAAAATATTAAAATCATAGGCATACCGGTTGACAGTGCGAAATACCCATCATTTCTATTCACATTTAATGTGGATTGATGTAGGGGCTTTTCCATAAAACATTTTTTTTCAATTCAAATTTAAGAGAATGTTCGTATATATATTTACGTACGTTCACACGTTGAAACCTACATTTCAAATTGCATGGAATTTCACGGACTATTTCGCTTGCTTTTTTTGGCTGAAAGATAGCGGAGAACTGAACGATAATATATCTTCTACTATTACTATAAGGCAATGGGATATGTCAACGGTTTTTATACACGTATGCTCAGTCAAACTATGGTCGAATCCCTTCAATATATTAATCAATTCTCCCATGCCATTCTCAACTTCTATCATGACGCATTTCATGATTTTTTTCCATTTTCACACCGATCGAACCTGCTCTCATTTCTATTTTACTACATTCACTGTTTATGAATGACAACACCTGTGCTTAAAGTTACACGTATTGATTTTGATGAAGCAAGTGAGAATCTTTGCCCGAGGTATAGGCGTCCATTTAGAAAAAATTCTAAATACTGTACACGTATGTTGGAAGCGATACCATAATCCTAGGCAACTTTATTGCACGAATGACCACGATGGATATACAGTGGAGCTTTTAAATAGTTCAATTGTTGGGTTAATCCATAGAGATGAAATATGTCTATAAAAACATTTGAAATTTACAGCTGATGAAATACTAGAAATAGAAACTGCTCAAGTAGAATACCGCATCACTTTCAGACTTTAAACCGATTAACGAGAGTCATCAGTGATGAAAAAGGACAGCTTTCACAAAGAATAAGCAAGCTTAGACATCGATAAAGTATTTATTCGTGAAATTTAATTTTCTGTCAGATTATTCTTTCTTCTAATCGTTCAAACTAAACCAAGCCATTTTAGTTCATAAAAAGATCAATAAGGGAAATCGCAGTCGACTTTCTTATATATATGGTTACAGCAGACATCGTGTTTGAAGAAAAACTATAACACCTTAAAACACATTTACAAGAGTATTTTTGACAAGAATTGGTTAGTTGGTGATGGGGTTTAAAGGGCGCAATGCCTAGAAGACAAAATAGCGCCCAAACTATTGATAAGAATTGGTCAATTCTTTCAAAACTTTAAACAGCCTGCCACTACGAAAATGAAATTCAATAGTCTTCCATTTGCTCTTCTCGTGCATTATTAACCAATACGCCATTCCAGTCAAAATTCTAAAAGTTCAACGATAGCAGTCTCTATACGCATTTCCAAACCCAATAAATATATTTTTTTGTTTCAGTTATCGTTCTGTGCGCATCCCCAGACACAGTAAGAAATATCATGCTTGAAGCTGCGGATCTGAAAATGGTGGATTCTGGAGAATATGTTTTTTTCAATATTGAACTTTTCGGAAGGTAAGTTTGGGAGTTCGTTACTTAGTCGAATATAAAAGGCAAAGGTGTCACGAGCTTATATTTTAATTTTAATAAAGTGCTCCAATTAACGCGAATATGAATGAAAACAGGCTTTAATTAATAGCAAATCCATTGAATTTGAGGATCAGTGCTATGCAAGACTCGACATGTAGGCCTACGGAAATTATCTTGTTTGCGCTATTATTTGGCGATAATCATTGCAACAAAAAGGCACTTTGTCAAGTACGGTCCAAGAGGAAATTAAATCAAATTAACTTCTCAATAGCCCACAGTAATAATGCATATCTGGCATGAATTGAAGTATACTCCTGTTAATATAAACTTGATAAATGCTCAAACTAACTCACAGCAATTATCTTTATCTCTAATTTTGACTTGTTCGGTTGCACCATTTGTCCGATTCCGATTTTCATTGACTTCGGCATTTATTTGTGTAATTGATAATGCAATCAAACGAAGGAGATTGAAGCGAATTCCCAAAAGCACACTTGCACACGCCTTTGCTGCTTTTGGAGAGATTTCAATTAAGTACGCCAGCATAAATTAGCAGTTTACATTCGTTTTTATACAATTGTAGCAATACGGATAATCATTTTCCGTGGCGCCGAGAAAACGACACAGAAGAAAACAACCAGAAGGCGAAGAAAAGTTACGAGGCCTTAATGACAGTGACATCCAGGACCCCAACAACGGATGAATACAACGATTTTTCAAAGAAAGTAAAGCAAAAGGCCAAGGAAGAATTCAATTACGATTTCGGAAATGAAACTGTAAGTACACTAATTTCCGTATATCAGACTAGAGAAGCATGAGTTCACATTACGGGATAGGGCCAAAAGTTATTTCCATGATAAGCATTGTAATTCTTCAAAGTATTTACAAATCACATGTATAACTATCATACTAAACCGGAGTTGCCCAAGAGATGACATTTACAACGTCCCTGACTTTTTCCTGACATTTCCAGGTTTCAAAACAAATTTCCCTGACTACCATAACCACTGACGATGAAAAAATATGACATGCCAATGTATGGAATGCTATATTTATTACTTATTATATTTAAACATGAGATAGAACACAAATTTTCCCAAGGAAACAGCATATTTAGATTAGCTTTTTTAAATTTGTTTTACAAAATTGCTGGTCATCTCTTGATTTTTGTGCTAACCAATAACTAGCTATGCAAAATCTGTTATTGATATGTTGAGTTTCCCTGACTTTTTCCCCGACAGTATATCTACAGTGAACAATGAAAATTTTGGTAACACTTAATTAACGCAGACTGACTTGCAGTTTAACAGCTCTTGATTAATTCTTAATTAAATTTCGCATGTTCCTATTTCTCTTGTTAACATCTTCGTGAATAAATTATCCTGTCTGCATGCAAGGTAATTTTCAGAATTGTGCTTTCGACTGTAGCTTCATTAATTTAATTTTCTGCCTGATTAGGAATCATATTTCGACATTTTCGGGCTCGCTATCAAATCATGCTAGGAAAAATCTTATGTTTCTAAAGTCCTCGTTCCCAGACACCTTGCGTGAATAAGATTGATAAAACTTTAGCTTCTAAAACCTATACATGTAGCTGAGATTCATAATGAGCCATGCACTCTACATATTAAACAGTAAGTGTCGTAAGATATCAAACTGAAATATACGCATCGCATACTCAGTTATAAGTGACGGATGAATCCAAGACACGTCTCGTGCCCACACACTCTTAGTAAGACAAATTGAAACAAGGTACAAAAAAATCATGATGATTTGCAAAATAAAATTGATTGCGTTAGTTTTGCGTCTCTTGTTGTGCGTGGTTACGATAAAATGTGATTATTACTAAAAAGAACAAAATTTAAGCATATTGAGATACCAGTTGGAAAAGAACACCAACATATCAACAGGAGAGTTGACACACATGTACATGTACAGTGCACAGTAGTTGAAGCTGACAATCAGCAAGATCTAATTACTGATGTCCATATTAATTGAACGAATTTAAAGCAGGGCTTCCATTCCAAGGGCACAGGCTTAAGCTCTTCCATTCCCCTAGCATGGTTGAAAACCCAACTGTGCCACGAATGCAATTCTCTCGATTATGGTGAACAAAGGGCTGCAATCACGCCAACTACATTTGCCACTTTTTGTAAAGAGACCCTTTATAGTGTGTTCGTGGTCCCTATTCTATATGGATACGGTGGTTGCATTCAAAGGCAACAAAGCGCTACACTAACGCTCTTTGACAAGAATCAAAATCAATCTTGGAGAATTTAATCAAATTCTGAATCCATGACCCGAAGTGCAAAAATGCGATTCTTCAGACAGTCTTCCCAGTCAACAAAATGCGAGAATTACACGTTCGGAATATATTGAATTCAAGAGATTTCTTGCTTGAAATGGTGTTTTTGCTCTGGCAACATGGACCTCTATTATCGATTCCATCGGTGCCACAAACCTAATTCACTTCATCAAACAAAGTGGGTTTCACAGTCAGGCTCATCACCGACTCCCGGGAACCATATGTTAATAATCTTAACATCCAATTTGCGCCAGAAATGGAAGGCCAACCAACCTCTGGCAGAAAATTTAGATCGTAATATGCATTATTAAAACATGTAATGATTCCTGCCTTCACCACAAGGACCGAAGGACGGCGATTCAAGTACATGTACAACAAATCCAAGAGTGAGGTTGACTGATTTCCCCTCCCCTCTCCTTAATCAATATGCCATTTCACGAGTCTTCTTCAGTTATCTTAACATCCAATTGAAGCCCTAATGCAATTTTTAAGTTCTCTGGCACCTTAAGAAATGCCACCTTTAACGAGATTACTCAATCACGTGCGTCACAGTTTATAAAGCATAGGCCGTTTGGGATATGGCAAAGTTTCGATAGACCAAGGACAATAGGTAAAAAGTGTATATCAAGACTCGAGAATATTAGCTGAAATATTCACGCAAATACCTTTTGATGGGGGATTATTGTTGAGATACATTAGCAGACATGGGCTTCATCAGAAGTACAATAGAAGCCATGGCATTCATCCCAATTTATAGTATACGCAAATACATTTAAAAGGGGGAGTGTTCTTGAGCGACAGTAAAGATCTATGATGGATTTTATTCGTTTTTATAAAAAAAATTACCCTCGCAAGTGTTTGCAAAAATAGTTAGAACACGTCCAGATTTTCAATTCAGCGACAATTCAGCTAATCATGATAATAATTCAAGTAGGTTTTAGGAAGTTTCAGATTTGCAGATAGGTAATGGCAATAAACCTGCATGCCATAATTTACATGTCAGGGTTCCCTCTCAAATTATCAAGGCGATTTCCCTGACATTCCCTGACAACGTTTCAATCATTTTCCTGACATTTCACATGAATTTTTAAATAAGAAAACTGGTTTTAAAAAATTGAATTTATCCCACATTTTTATAAAAGATGATGACTAATCAATTGGCTGATGCAAACATTCTCAATTTCCCTGAGATTCCCCGACATTTTCATGAATTTTTATGAAATCCTTGATATTCCCTGACACTTTTATATTTTTATGAATTCCCTGGTTCCATGACCTTACAGTGGGAACCCTGGATGAAGTGTTATGTCGTCATTATACAAATTAAGTTCATATTTTACTTAAGCCAAAAAATTGTATCATGTACAAAATGTACAAAATGTCATATTGTAATGTAAAATTCCAGGATTTAGGTCGCCAATTTACGAATAACATGATACCTTTTTCGAAAATTATGGATTGGGAAAATTTTATTTTCGAATATCGTTAACGCATCTGTGAAATTGGTCATAAATATTCGATAGAACGTGTACTTCTCCGAATAAATTTAGCGGATATCCTCACGACGATCCATCTTACGTACACTCGCATATTTTGATGAAAAAGTACCTTGAGGAAGGGATATCCAATGCAATATAACAAAATTTGCAATTCGTATGTCCTTGATTCTATAGGTGAACACGTTTATTACTGCATTTTACGATGCAGTGTGGTTATACGCCATCGCATTAAACGAAACGTTGGAAGAAGGCTATAACATAAGTGATGGAGCAGTCATTACCAGTAAAATGTGGAGCAGGACATTTGATGGTAAGCACGAAACGCATTTTGATTTTCCACTTTTGGTAAATGGAGGCATACAAAAGAAATTCGATCCGAGTTTCATTCTTTGAAATATTCAAAAAATCAGTGCAATAAGCAATGTTACAGAATGTTCAACCGTTGAAAGGTGCATACCATAAGTAACTATAATTATATGTACAACTAAATTTTTTTCTGCCTGGTATATGAAATTATTGGCATTAACTCTAGGTATTACTGGCAATGTCAGCATCGACGAAAATGGCGACAGAAACGCGGATTACTCGATACTGGACATGAATCCACAAACGGGAAAATTCGAGGTAAGTACCTTAAAACCTATAAGGGCAGGTCAATTTAAAAGACACATAAAAATTCAGCAAGGAGCTGAAAAGAAAGCTGATATTTACACTTAATAAAAATAACGAAAACGCTGCATTCGATATAGATCCCCAAAGGCGCTGCTTTCTGTTTTCTTTAAATTGCATCCCAGGCTCATTTCGGATTACCTCCAAACAAAAGCACGTATCTAGCTAAGCTCATTGTGCTCGTATCGGCTACTGTTGGATCTACTTTAGCTCGAAATAAAGGAAAACAAGCCTGCAAAATACATTATTCTTAGGACTGTCTTGCCTTTGCGTCGCGTTTTACGCCGTTTCAAGTCAATAATTCTCTTCTCCCCTTCGATTTTAGGTTGTTGCCAACTATTTCGGAGTGTCCAAGGAGTTTGTCGATGTTCCAAATAAAAAAATTCATTGGTCAGGTGGGCGGACAGAACCCCCGCCGGACACACCGAAGTGTGGCTTCGATGGCTCCAAATGTCCAGACGATGGCAAGTGTGTTTATGTCTATTAGACTTTATATTGATCAGTGCTTTTAATCCCCTTCTTCTATAGTTCCTTATCTATTTTATTGATCTATTGGCTCCTTTGGCCTCGAGCATTCAACTTTGTTTACTCTACAGGAATATAACCAAGTTTTCCAAAACTAACGTCTGAAACCGCTAAAGGTTATATACATGTAAACCCCAATTTTAAAGATTATTAGCTTAACACCATACATGTGTATACGTGCCCTTATAAAACTACAAAGTTTCTTAAAATTATAATGTTCCTTAGATATCCCATTTTCGAAAACTAAAACACAAAATTTGCTGTCGCCAAACTTTATATTTTCAGTTGCCTTAATTTCGCAGAAAAATGAGTTTAAGCATGTCATATTTGGGCAATCAGTATGGGCATGTCACATTAGCTTTGGCTAAAATCACACTTATACAATTTCTCTTGTTATTTACAGCTCGTTTTCCTGAATACGGCATCGTCAGTATCGTCTTAAGTACCGTCGTTGTCATCATGTGCGTTGCTTCGCTTTTCATTTACCGGTAAATGCCATTTTAAATACTTCTAAGGTTTGTGCGTATAATATAATAAGGATTTTAATTTTTGTGAGCTCATAACTTGACGTAATACTCGCTGCACCAAAGTTAAATGGGCGATAGCCACGTCGCCATTATGTGTCGTTATGCGAGGAATATTAAAGTAATAGCTTTCAATAAGCCACAATGGCAAATTATAAAGGAAGAAGATACCATTATCTCGACAGAGCAAGAATTTCACGTGTAATTAAACAAGTCACGGAATTTCGTTGGTAGCACTCGTACGCCGACATAAATAACTAGACGCCTTGATTAAATAAGAGCATCCGGTGAAATATTTACATCTTTTAGACTTTTGTTGGGCGTTATAAGTAATTAAGAATCACCAAATATTTCAAGGAATGAAACTTTATTGCTGTACGTGTCAACGGTGATCTTGGTATAAGAAAGCGGGGCTACAGCTACATTATGCAAAGTCATATCATTCTAGCTTTACATGTAAATCACTTCACATTTAAGCCCAAATGATTAAGCTCGACATGCTGGCTGCAAACAATAGAAGTCAAACACGGTGGCCCCTTTAACGAAATTCCGGCTGATTCTACAGTATGTTCAGCATAGGATTAAATGTTCTGGATGTTGTTGGTTAAGAATACAAGCAACAAATCATCATGGTTTCAAACAGATGTAGTTTTATCTGACATACACAGAATCAAACCGGAAAACATAAAGGAAAGCGCGACGATGAAGTCAACCTAGCTTTCGCCATATATATTCTCGAGAGAATAAGGGGAAATTTAATCAAATTTTGCGGTATAGCGCCTTAACAGATATCGACAATACTGCATGCAACAAATTGCGGGCCAGCATATACCCATGATTATCAAGAGTGCAGTTGAAAGATACGAGCATTTTTCAGGCTGAAGAATTGACCAACATCAGCTTTTTTTTCTGCCGCTGTATGTTCTGCAATTGTGAAATGTGTCGTCTGGAGAGGGAATTTTCACATTTATAATAGAACTCTAAAGTTTAATATTTGTCCAGCCATCTCATATGATTAAACCTGCCCAGATGCCATACGACAAATCTCCATTCTTTTTTATTTCAGAATTAATATATAGGCTCCGTCATGGTGCCAGCTGTTTAAGACATGGCAGTAAAATTAAAGCGTTACTAAATCTTATTTGAAATAGTAAATCCATATTAATTTTAGAGTAGATCGCACTTTTTGACGCCCGAGGCCAGCTGCTCAGCTCAAAAGTATTTATTAAAATTAGATTTTGACAAACTGTTTCCATCAAACATAAATTTAAATAAAACGCATGACAGATTTAAGCTTTAATTCTGGAAATCCAATTTTGAATGTAAAACCGTATTGAACGTATAGACTTCGTGAAAATAACTGTCAATAAAATTGTCGATTAATGGGATCGATGTAAGGGAATTGGTCTTAAGCTTAACTGGAATCATGACTATTGAATTATAAATCTTGCAGTTTTTGCTTTAGCAAAAGATATAATGCATCGAGGAATATCGTACTAGACACTTGAAGGTTTTTTGGTATTTCTCAGAAAATGTGCAAACGTCGATTTCAAGAAGTAAAGCGGGAGGTTAATTGGTGCTTGCCTGCTCGTTCAAGATAAAAACACTTTCCAATCTCACCTAGTGGTTTGACACACTCCTTCAGTTCTATGCAGAAATGTTAGTTTAAGTGACATTCAAGAGCATACTGGCCGCTGCTATATCGAAGCAATTGAAGCTACTTTATGATATTACAGTAATCCTCCGACGCAGCCTTAATCTCCTATTAAAGCTTATATCATGAAGACAAATTCGACCTTTTCTCCTTTCAAGGTAATTAGTGACCAATAATTTGAGACATAATTGGAAATTATGTGCCAATCGTGTTTCACGAATCACTTGAATCGTGCTATCTCTAAGACACATCCCAACAAGTCTTGTTTGAAAGTATTGTCTTTGCCAGACATTCATGTACAGTATGTACAGTAATTAATTATGATAGGTACCCAGTTTCAGCATAGAAACTTGCAAAAGCAAGACATTTTTTTGTAATAATGTGCTATACAATTTTTCCTTTTTTTAGCATGGATGACTACTCTGCACCAGAATTTTCTCAAAGTTCCCTGAAAATGCACTTTATACATTAAACATGCGTGCTTTCCTGCAAATTTATTGTGATGAATTTCTGCAAGTAATTTGTCAAAATTATAACGAACGTTACAGCTTTCTGTGATTGAATTAAAAAAAAAGCTGTAATGCCTGAGCTGTCGATAAATTGCACGCAAAATGGTCGTTTCTCAATTCATAAAACTGAATCTAAGAGCCCCAAAGATAACTCGATATAAACTTTTCAACAAGGCTTTTAAAATGCAATGCGCTCACTGCGCTGCTAAACTAGATTTATGGGCCTAATGGGAACGAAGCTTTCAGGATCTCGTCAAAATGAGTTGTCAAACTGGCCGACATCATTTATCCGTACTTTATCATTAAATCGAGTTCCTGTAGGATGGTAGTTTAGCTAGAGCTTTATCAGGCTCTAAACAACTACTGCTGAGCTAACAATTTTCTCTCTAACGGTCTTAATGGGTTTAACGGCGTTAAACCAGAAAATCTTCCATCGTGCCTATGGGGCATTCTTCATTTTATTATTTTTTGGCGCTGCAAAACTTTCTCGGATCACTAAAGCGATTCCATGTTGGGCATAGCACATACGGGTAAGATACCCAAGAGATCCATTTCATGGCAAAAAACGACTGCGGTTTGAAGTCGAAAAATGCTTAAAAGAATTAGGGAATTAAGGTAGTTGCTCCCTATAGGCCACCTGCGCTCACCGTATAACCTATACGTGAATCAGACCCTCTGTGGCCTCCTCTGCAATAGTACAAAGCCAAATCCATGGGCGCAATACCAGTGTTCCCTCACTTTTAATGAGTGAGAAATAAATGTATACTCTTAACAAAGCATTGTTCATTCAGTCCACTATTTTAACCCAAGTAATTCCAGAATTACTACATTTAATCTAAAATGTGAAAATATGCATTCGTTACAGTATAAAAAAAGGGCTCCGATAATTGTCAGAAATGATGATTGCCATGTGGTAGAGAACATGACAGACAACGCTCGCCCTCTGGCTGATGGATTACATATCGAATAGAAAATAAATAGCTTGGGAACGTGATTTCAATGGGGAATAAGGGGGATGATAGTAGTACACATTATCATATATGCTCATCTGATAGAACTCAAATTTGGTCATAGTAAAAGTATATTTTCATTCATTGGCTGCTGAATCTTTACATGTCAATTATTCAGTTTTATATTTTCTCATCCGTGATTTATCTCTGAAGTCATTGTTTGCAGTGTGATCCAAAAGTATGGTTCAACGCACAGGCCCCAATGTTACGTATCTTTTGGCTTTTTGCAGGTATAAAAAAGCCCACCCTAGATTGGAGCGCATCAGTCTGATGGAGAGATGCCAGATTGTGGAATATCGATGTCAAGCCTGTAACAACGTAGACGAGCAGCTTATTCCCAACTAAAATATCAGATGACGTCTCATATCACGGCTTAAATGACCAGTATCTACGTACATTAAGAGATACGAAAAACAACGAAATAATTGGCGATCCCGCATGGTATCATTGTAAACACGACGTAGTAACATACGTATTTTGGATCACACTGCATTTTCATGATTTCCACAGAATGAATCCATTTCAGTTTATGGAAACATTGGATCCGAACTTACTTGGAAGGGCATTTTTTTAATTAATGTCGTCAAGTGTAAGCCTATAGTCTTATGCTATAAGAATGTCGAGCCAAATGAATTACTAATGTAGACAAATGCCGCAAAATAAGCCCAAAGACGCCCTGGCGTTTATAATTGTCTAGCTTAGCAAACAGCTAGGATTTTGCTCGTAGCATTACACCGACAGTACAGTATGAATCCTCTCTGCATGAGCTATATAAGTAGTCCTTAAGTTACTCGTGCGTGCAAGTCCTATTACAATCGTAGAATCTCCCTTGAATCATTAGCGAGAGAATATACAGCTTTACTTGCAATCATCGTTATGACTCGTTTTATGCATGCAATAATTGTTATAATCCAATGTTCTATATAGTATGTACTTTCATCTCAAAAGGCACTTAAAGCACTTTGCGGTATGTTGCGTGTTAGCCTGCTAGCAAATTGAGAACCTAGTCATGTACGAGCTAGTTTGTGGTCATGTAAACGTACAGAGCCATAATACAATTTCACTATCCAAGCTTGGTCTTAGATGTGCAGAACTTGCAATCTTTGACCGATCAGATTTTTGAATTATACTTTATATGAATGATTTATGAATGAAAATGAAATGGTGTCATTGTTAGGCAAGTATAAAAACCCAGAAATCATGCCAAAAAATGAAAAGCGTTAAGCAAAAATTAGTGATCAACTCAAAGTGTGCAATATTGAATGTAGTACAAACTAATATGCTATGACCAAAAATTGACGTTATTACCAAATACGTAATAAGGAGTACATTTACATGCATATTTCAAATTGTACAGAGGCTATCACATCGTTCCAGCAATAATTAATTTGAGTATTAATACAGCAGTATACGGAATCCTGATATGCATTGCTATCAGGTGTTAACGGGTAGATAGCATGGATACGAAGTAAAGTACGCTATTCCAACTAGTTCTGAAAGTAATAAATCTTCCAGAAAATATTTATTCAAGAAAACATGCATTAATTTGACAAAAGAAAACTTGTCAGTTATTTCCTTTTTGTTGTTACTTCTACAATCTTTATTTTTTGTTGTTGATCTGAATTTTATTTTTAAAGTGTATGTTGAATGATGTTGAAACCGTGCGTCATTATTGGTTCATTTTAGACGTTAATAAATATATTAACAGAATTAACCCACTGCAGCACTCACTGGCCATATCAATTGCCATATCTTTGTATACTCGTAGTATTTAAAATAACCGTTTGTAAATAATGTGAATCCAGACTTGGCAGTTACAGTGCAAATCATTCGTTTAAGAATGACAAATTCTCTAGGTATTTTCGTATTTTTGATAAACTTTCTTATAACTATTCACTTCTGTTTTCAGACATTTTAAGCTAGAAGCTGAACTGGCTTCCATGAGTTGGAAGATCCGCTGCGGGGATATATTTTGTACAACTCCTCGAAAGCCCAGAAGATGTGGAAGCAAATTGAGTTTAACAAGAAATAACAGCATCCCGGTAAATAGTGTTGTTCTCGAAAGTTTGCTTTTGAACAGTTTATGCAAAGAGAATTTGAAAAGTTTGAAATTGTTGCCATGGCCTAACAATGTAGAAGTTGAAGCTACATGTAAATCTGATTCTATCTCAGATGATGGTCGTCTCCCTTTTAATCATACGTTACATATGCAGTAGTAGTATATATCTATAAATCACAAGTTCCTGCATGACAATTTGTTTTATAACGTCATACGGTAATGCTGTTGTTTAAAAGGATCCCAAATTAGCAGAGATCGTTGATATGACAACCTGTGAATTTTACATACATGTATAGCTTTCAGTTTTGTGCTCAACGCAATTGCATTAAAATTGGCTTGTTTTGCTTCAATCTTTCGCGCTATTGTGAGGAAAAACCTTGGCAAATTCCCTGTAGATGGCAGCACTTTGCCGGCGAGAAATTTACTGATATTTTTCAGAGAACATGTTGAGGAAGCAAGCATGCCGCTTTATTTATTCGTTGTATATTTCCAGAGCTGTTATTCGGTCGACACACAAAATTTCTGTGACCTAGCCAAGCAAATATTCGTCAGGACTGGCTATTATAAGGTAACATTTTTCTCATACAATTCATTTTTGAAATGCACGCATCTAACGGAAATTTAAAGATGAACATCTTTGCAGGGACAAGTGGTTGCGATAAAGAAAATCAACAAAACCAGGATTGAAATAGCTAGACCTTTGTTAATAGAAGTGAAAAGAGTAAGTGCATTTATGTGAGTATCTGAGTAATAATTGTTATATCTTTGCATTATCATTCAATCTTAACCAGTGTCCCCGTGTATTTGTTTAGATGAAAGATATGCAGCACGACCATATCGTCAGGTTTATAGGCGCCTGTGTGGACCCACCCGATTGCTGCATTGTTACCGAATATTGTCCAAAAGGCAGCTTGCAGGTAATGGTATAAGTGAACAGCGATAATATGTCATACACTATAAACCCAAAAGGGGCGCCGAATTCTTAATTTAAACCAAAAATAAATAATTTAATGAAAACAGTGAATGACATCGACATGCGGATTATATGCTAAAGTGACAGATATAAGAACATTTATTAAATAAAACAATTAAATGCTTGCATGTTAATGGGTTATTGGATAAAACCAAGCTATTGTTTAAAAATAAGGTCCTGAAGGCATTTCCGCTAACTGATTCAATACATGTAGACTTGAAAACGTTTAGTTGTTTTATAACTTTTTACAAGTTTATCTCACGTCTGCGATAATCGCCTTAAATAATTTAACTTTTTCTGTAATGAGTTTAAATTCAAGGGCGATTCATCTGATTTGAAATAATTCTCAATTTTTCAAAATAAATGTCAAATCAGGACTTCCTAAAATTGTTGACATTAAGGTGAAGACGGATAGCCCGGGGCAGGGGAAAGTTAGATTCTCACAGCAAGAAATTTTCCTTTATACTATGT